>CATIWM010412207.1:0-10246 GCA_949671775.1 Mallotus repandus | reverse complement strand
GTGAATATATGATTTAAATCTAAATAAATAAAAATATTAAAACTTAAAAATTTCAAAAATAATATTTTCTAATTTACATTTATTTGAAATTTTTATGCAGTCAATCTTTTATTTTTACTCATATTTTTAATATCTTTTAATATCTGTATGCATAAAATGAAAAAATAAAAAATAAAAATTAAATTTAATAATTTTTTTAAAACTAAATATATAATTATTTAACTATATATAAGCACTATTTGATCAAAATAAAAAATTTAAATCGATGCAATTTAATTTTAATTGTTTTAATTTTTAGAAAATAATTGATCATTTTTATTTAAATCTATGTAAAAAATTTAAAAATTATATATATTTTTCCATATTTTAATTTTAGTTTATTTTTAATTTGAATATTAATTCCTAAAAAATAAATTTTAATTTTAACTTTTACTAATTCATGTCTTTCATATTTTTAATATTGATAAATTGGATCTCATTAGTCAATAAATGAAAGTTTTGGGGTGAATTAGTTAAAACAAGTTATTTTGGACTGAAATGAATTTTTCTGAAAAGCTAATATGGACTAATTGGCTAAATTTGCCAAGTTGGTGGGATAATTGGCCAAAAAGTTAAAATCTGGGTTAATTGGCCATCACGTCCAAGTTCAGGGGGCAAATTGCTACTTTATCCCAAATATAACAGTAAGATTCATAATTAAACTACATTTTTAGTACATTATACAAACACGACTCACCATATTTAAAAGCAAATTCAATACTAATCATTTAACTTATGTGTAACAAAGCAAAAATAATATGGCACAAAAGATCATTCAATTAGTTATAATCAAGCCAAAGCATTTCATGGATATTAGTTCTTGAATCAATACATTTTATTGCAATTATAAATTAATTAATTTGAATAAAACATGAACTTCAAACTCCAAACGTGAATAGCAAATTATAAACAACTAACAAGCAGCACAACTTGTTTTCAAAAAAAAAAAGCAGCACAACCACAATAACAAATCCAAACAGTTAACAGCAAAGGCAAATAACTTTTTAAAAAGAAATGCATGACACCACCGTCACACACATATTTATAAAGAAAATTCACAATCAATTGCTACCTTGACATGTAAACATGCCAAAATAGTTGCCAACAAAATTCGTAAATCACAACAAATATTTTAACCAAAACAACTTTAACAGAAAGAACCAGAATTAAAATTCACTTTTCAGCACACAAAACTAACATCAACTATGCCTAAAGCACATGCAATATCAATTACTAAACTATACTAAATAATCTATACTGTTTTCCAAGCAGCAAGCAGAACTCATAACATTTTTTCAAAAAATGAAGTTTATTAAACTTAAATCAGACAACAGAAGAGAATTTTTTTTTTTATAAAAGTGAACAAAAAAATAGTAAAGAAGTGATAAAACTATCAATAAAATAGTGCTTATCTGACATGGAACCAAACACGAAATCAACCGCAATCATCCAACAATACTCTGTATTTCCAATAGTAAAAAAATACATGTTAGTAAAAAAAAATAACAGCAAGGTAAATTTTAAAAAAAAAAATTAAAACCAAGCCACTAGTAAAAAAAAAAAAAAAACTAACAAAAGAAATTGCAATGGATACTCTAGTAAAAATAGAGTTTGAATAAGTATCAATTTTTTCATGCTTCAGGCAGGAAATTTTTTTTTTTTAAAAAAACCTAATATACTAACTACTAAAAAAATATACTTCAAATATTTAAAGAAACACCAATAAAAATCATAGTTTCAAACTATTACATTGTTCTTCATTGTTTCTTTTTTTTTCAAGAAAAAAAAAAACAACATGACACAGAGATAATCCAAAGACGAAAAGGAATCAAGAAATAGATTGGAAAAAAAGAGAGGAAAAGAAATTTCATGCACTGAAATTACACGACAGTGAAAAAAAAAATGGAGACAATGAAACAAAGATTTTTTTTTTTAAATCTAATCAATTAAGAACAACACATGTCCTCTCACAAAGCCAAGCCACAAACCAACACCATTGACCAAAGAGAATTCATTTTTTTTTTCTAGCATTTTAAGAAGGAGAACACATAAAACGCAACAGAACAAATCTGTCAGAACGGGCACAAAAAGCTTATATTTCAGCATGCAAATTATTATTTTTTGGGTAAATTTTTGCGGATAGAATCTATTCACGTTTGTTTTGGATAGAATGAGTATTTAGGTCAACTTAAATAGAGATTAAAGGCTATTTATGAAAAATTACAAAAATGTAATACTAATAATATCCTCAAAAAATTTTAAATGAAGGACCACCCTTTATTGGTAATTAATGTGAAACTAAGGTAAGGATTAGTTTACTGAAGACTTTTGAGTAAAGGAAGAAAGAGGGGAAGAGAGAGAGGAAGAAGCAAAAAATAAATAAATAAATAGTGAAAATTGAAAAGATGATGGTTATGAAGATGATAATCAAACAAGAACTTCAATCACTTGACGTCGAAGTACGCGTTGAGGATGGAGTGTGTTTAGGAAGCTTGAAGAAAGTTATTATATTAGTCACCATGGGCACACTGATTTTGCAGGTATCCAGTTCTTTTTTCTTATGACCTGCTTGTTATCTTGAATCCACTCTGTTAGTGTGATATTACTGCTTTTTGGTACTCAAGCTATCAATTTCAACTGTGGCTTTTTCTCCCTCATTGACTCTTGAGGAATTTTTGGACAACCATGACCATGCTGTTGGTTTGCTGTTTGCTTTGCTTCCAGTTCTTGGCGGAACTTCTGGTGTTCTTCAAGGAGTAATGTCCATGACTAACTTGTAAGTTAAGAAATTTGAAATATTCCAAATATCCAAGGAAATTTTTCTTCTTGTGGGTTGATAGCATGATCACCTCGAATTAGCATATGAATGCATTATCTGCTAAGTCACCCACCGATTGGGCAAGTGAACAATGTGTCTATTTTGGTGGCCATGAAATACACTTTGCTGTTCTGTATTATTAATTTAAGTGAGAAATTTGAACATTTTATTTGTAAAGGAAGTGCCTTTTGTAGAATATGTGGAGGACTAATTTGAAATAAACTTACTTTTATTTTATTAGAGAAATTTTAGTACAAGGGCACTTGTACACACTCACATACTAATATTCTCACGAACACTTAAACACTTTCTCACTTAGCTCACTCATAACACACACTTTTGTACATACACTAACTCTCACATGACACTTATTTACAAATGAGAATGGAGATATTTATAGGTGAGGGTTGGGTACTATTCTCAATTCCTTACTACTCACACCTCCATAAGGGAACCTTATAGAACCTTCTCTTGACTTACTAAGGAAGCTTCGCTTCCTCTCGTCCCATGAAAATTTCTAGACACCCCAAGTCTAGATTCTTCCCTTACAAGCCTCTTGAACTCTCTACACACTACTATAATATGCTAGAGCACTCCACACAACTGTAGCTTATTCTAGAGTTTTTTATTATTTGTTAACTAAAGTTATAATCTTCTAGAAAGATGTAGAGAAGGGTGTAGAGTCGGTGATGTATTCTTCACACTTCCCCTCAGTACCGACGCTCTTGTCTTCGATCTTTGGAACTCTTTGTCCATCTTGATCATCATATCCTATTCTTCCATCTTTTACATTAAGCCTTTAGCTCATGGACAATCGCATTGTATCATTATGTTTGTTCCTCCATTTGCTGTTCCAGAAATTATTTTTGTATCTTTTGAAACTTTTCTCAACAATTTCTTTTCCCAATGTCACGTTCGTATCTTTCTCTCTTTGATTTGTCTCTTATTCTTCTTGTATTGCTTTTACTTCACTCTCTTGATCTTCCTTTTACATCAAGGCTTCATCTCCAAATTCTTCATCATTCAAAGACCACAAGAGCTCCTTTATTACTCTGGGACTTTCATGCTTCTCTTCAAGTTGCTCCCCTATACTGTGCACTATCTCACTTTCTTCCTTGCATTCAACATCTTCTATATCTTCTTTCTCCATAACCACACTCGGAGATATCTTTTCAACTTCAGCACTTGAATTCATTTGATCAAGAATTTCTTCCTCTAATGGAGCACTTTCAAATAAACTCGAGTATGTCATATTCCACTCTTCTTTAAGATACTCTAACATAGCATATATTGCCAGCACATCCCATTTATTCTCATTATCACATTCCTCCACAAACTCATTTGAACCATTCTTTACTTCCTCTTCAATTGCACACGATGCTTGAATGTTAAAGTCTCATTCTTCTTCGCTTTGAACTTGAGGTTGTGTTGTTGTCATAACATTTCTCTCGGCTCTTCTGTACCGACAATCTTTAACATAATGACCTTTCTTGCCACATGCTCACAAGGCCACACGAGTTATGGGTTTAAGTATTGCAAAGTAAATATGTTAAGAATGCTATGGATTTTCTAAATCAATGTTACTGAAAGAGGTTCTTGGAATTGGATGGAGTTCCAACATTTTCTTCCAGTGGAAGAATTGTTGCTACTCTTCCTCTTTTTAATTCTGGAGGCCCTGGTAATTTTGGATGAAGGTTTTCCAAATCAAGTCAGTTCACTACCCAATCTGCGTATGGTTCCCTTAACTTCAGTTTAATTCTTGCTCATCCTATTTGGAAGAAGATTTAGAAGTCAAGAGGGCCACTGAGGATTAGATCCTTTCTTTGGCTTCTGATGCATAACAGAATTCCTACTGTGTTGGAAACGCAAATCTATTCCATCTTCTATCTGTCCTCATTGTAGTTTGAAGGAGGAGGATACAGTGCATGCAGTTAGAGATTGCGGGTT
The DNA here is from genome assembly GCA_949671775.1 of Mallotus repandus. NCBI lineage: Eukaryota > Viridiplantae > Streptophyta > Magnoliopsida > Malpighiales > Euphorbiaceae > Mallotus > Mallotus repandus. The sequence continues at coordinate 5,442 of CATIWM010412207.1, read as the reverse complement.
TGCCCAAGTAGTTTGGAATGCTCTTGTTCCAACCAGTTGGCTAATTCTTTCTTTGCTTCAGATATGCATAGTTGGTTGCACAGAATTCTCGCCAACATAAGTCAAAAAATGTTTGGGTTCGAATGGTTGTTCATCTTTGGAGTTACGGTATGGTATCTTTAGCACTGGAGGAACCAATTTGTCTTTTAAGATAAACAAACACTTGATGAGGATCCCATAGCTTCAATCCGTAACAGATATAAGGATATTTTTCAGAGCCAAATGGCTCTTATGCCTCTTCCTTTAAAGAATGCTAGAAGTTTAAGAAGAGAGATTAAATGGCAGGTGTTGTTAAGTTAAATACAGATGATGTCTACAAGCTTCCTCTTTATCAGGATGCAGTGGGTGGTCTTCAACGTAACAGTAATGGCTCATAGCTTCATGTTTAAAATTGGAAATTGTACTCCTCTTGAAGCGGAGCTGTGGGCGATTTTGGAAGGGCTCAAATTGGTGTGGGGAGCAGCTCATAAGAATGTTATTTTGGAATCTAATTCTCTAATAGGTATTTCAGTTATCTCAAGTAATCATGAGCTTGTGGGCAATTGTCATTCTTTGGTTCAGCAAACTAGAGAAATGCTAAATAGAACTGGGACGGTTAATCTGCAGCATGTCTTTCAGGAAGCTAATATGTGCGCTGATTGGATTGCGAACCAGGTGCTTGAAGCTGACTGGGGCTTGACTCTTATGTCTTTTTCGGACTCGAGATTGTTTAGTCTTTTATGTAAAGACCTTGATGGTTGTTCTATTCAACTGAACTTTTGTCCTTGGTTCTTGTTTTTGTGTTCTAGGCGTTGCCTTGCTTTTCCAACGAAAAAACAATAGTCATAATTACTCTTTAATTATCTTAAGAAAAATGTTGGAATATGAAAATATTTACAATAATTTCAATTAAATATATGGAAATTTAAGAATTTTTGGTTTGGTAAAATAGGAATTGGCATAACATACTTAAGGAAGGAAGTGGATAATTAGTTCTCAAAAAAAAGGGAAGCGAAAAATTGAATGATTTATACCATATATTTAGTAACATACGTGATGAAACTCATGTGTATAATTAAATAAATTTATATATACATTATCTTAACATTAAATTCATATATTTAATAACATATTTAGCCGCATTATCTATTTATTACAACAGAAGAACACTCTTGTAGATAATTAAATAAAGAGAAAATTTTTTGGCACAAATTGTGCTAAAAATTTTTGGCACAATTTAATTAATGCTAAATATAATTACTTATTGTTTGTACCCAGATTAAATTTTGGGCTAAAAATTAAAAAGTCCATTATTTTAATTTGATTAAAGTTTGAAAAGTCCAAATGGAAGTCCAATTACAGAGTTGAACTGGAAGATAAAATTAGAGGGATCAAGAAAGCAATTGTTCACATTCATTCTCGCAAAGGCTTTGGGAAAAGGTGTCTGGAGGAGTTATTTACAGAGTTAAGTTATGTGAATTTATTCTGTGAAAATGGAAGACTTCTCAGCTGGGGTAATTATTTAAAGAAATTAATTCCAGCAATATAAAAGGCAAGGGAATGATTGAAGAAAGGCATCCACATCAATTTACACCAATCTACACCAACCTACATCTACAATTTTAGAATTTTTAGCCCATCGTCTTCTTTAATTTATCAATACTGTCAACTTTAGTTTTGTACTAAGCTTTCAAATCAATACAACTTTACTTTTAAGCATTCAAATTGTCTCTTTTATTTACAAATCAATTTTCCATCTCTGAAATCCAAGCAAATTGTGGTAAAGGAGCTTGGCAATCCATAAACGTCTGAAAGAAGTCAGGTCAATTTTTAAGGACTTGCTCCTCTGGCACGCTCGTAATTTTTCTGAAATAAAAAATATCCAAACAATCTTTTGGCACACTCGGTGGGACCCATTTTCAGTGAGATGATGAAATTACGATGTGGAAAAGAAGTATCTGATGTTAGAGATTCAACCAACAAAACACCTGAAGAAGTAGGTGATGATTACTTAGAAGTACACTAGGTGCCTCATGGACAAAATAAAGATGAGGCGCCTACTGATCAATCAGGTCAGAAACTGAAAGCTGTTAATACTATTGAGAGTTATGATTCTCAGACTTTCAAAAAAGCTCTTCATGCATTATTTCAAATGGTTGATATTCTAAAATAAGCCACCATCGCTATTAATAGCACTATGGGAAGTATTAATACCACTGTTGGAAGTTTTGAGAAAGTGATGGAAGAGGTTGTGCAAGCATTTTCCAAAAGGAATGAGCAGACATCCAAAAAACATACTGTATCCAAGCTAGATATAGTAGAGGAGTCTGGTAATTCAGCAAAGATTGCTCCTTCAGTGCTACCAGTTACTGATGAAAGGTATATTCCTCCACACAAAAGGATGAGTTGGGACTTAATAATAAAGTACTTGCTCTTAACAGTCCTAATGGCCAAAATTGAAATAGTAGTAATTCGAATAATAATAAGCCTAACCAATAAATTTTTGGAAGGACTAACCCAGCTTTGAGCCAGGAGTGTATGAACATGAAGGAAGAGGTATGGGGGGGCAATTTTCCCTAGGGTTATATGCCTTTTCCCCAGGGCCAAATGAATTTTCCCCTGGCATACATACCACAGCCTCAAGCACCACCAATGGGAGTTGATCTGGATGTAGTAAGAGATGTCATGTAGGAGCTGTATAGGTCTAGTCTTCGTCAAGTTGGCCGCTCTGAATTCCACAAGCCATACCCAAATGTGATAGATAGGGATAATCCTTATCCCAGAGGCTACAGAGTTCCAGAGTTTTCCTTATTCTATGGGGAAAACGGGCAATCAACACTAGAGCATATTGCTCATTTTACAATTCAATGCGGAGAGTTAGTAAAATTTGAGAATTTTCTTAATTTTAAATTAAGACTATTTCCTAATTGTTTGATAGGAACTGCATTCACCTGGTATGCAACATTGCCCAAAAATTCTGTCCGTACCTAGCAAGAGATGGAGCGACAGTTTCACACTCAATTCTTCATAACAGAGCCTGAAGTTTGCATAGCCTGAACTTTCTAGGGTAACTTAGAGGGCCGGAGAAAGTGCAAATTTATTCATTGCTAGGTTCAAAAGGGTGAGAAATAGATACGACATCATGTTACCTGAAGGTGAATATGTCAAAATGCTGCAAAGGGGTCTGGATATTGAGTTGAGGAAAAAGTTCCAGGGTATGGAATTCCATGATTTCTATGAACTTGCTGCTAAAGTAAGTGAACATGAAGAATTGCTAAGAGAGGAGAATCAAAGGAAGAAGGGTTCAATGGGTACTTATTTTCAAGAGGTGTCTAATGTTGAAGTTGCTACTACTGAACTTACAAACACTAGATCTTGTCTTTGTCCACTCTTGGAAAAGAAAACTCTTGAAGCATGGAAGAAATCACAGGGTTTTAATCCTCAAGTGCAATGCACATTCGAAGGGTCAAAAATAGAGAAAATATTTGATTTTCTTCTTAAAGAGAAATTTATCAAATTATAACTTGATCACAAAATATCCACAAAAGAGGAATTGAAAGGAAAAGATTATTATAAGTATCACAACTCTTATAGTCATTCTACTAACGCTTGTTGGGTATTTAAAAATGTGGTATCAAACATAATCAATAAAGGAGTGTTGAAATTTCCAGAAAGAAAAGATTCCATGTTGATTGAGGAAGACCCCTTCCCACCTGTAGCCATGGTCAATACCATTGGAGCTGATCTTAGAACCTTTCTGGATTTAAAGAAAAAGCTCAAAGAGAAAGAAGAGAACTGGGATACGCTTGGCCAACCTTCTGGGAAGTTTGATTACAAAGTGAAGTATTCTATACCTCCATCTGTAAATATTCCTGGGGAATCAATAACTCCTTCTAGATGAAATGAGCAGCCCAGAAGATGGAAATGGACACCCAGGCCACAATTACCTCAGCACCAAAAATTCTATAGCAACCATTGGAGGCAACCAAACAGAGCTGGAAATAATTAGAGACCTGCTCAGAATTAGAATTCACCAAAAAGGCAAGAAAAGTTTCCAATTCAAAAATTAAAATTTTTTCATAATTCTAACTTCTCTCGAAATGTCTATAATAATTACAGGTACAAACCTAGGAGGGAAGAGAATGTGGTTGCCCCAAGGTTTACTAGAAAACAACCAAAATTTGTTGTTCCACCACCTATGGATCCTAGCAAAGGCTGGCAACCCGTGGAGCACAGGAAATTTCCTCAATGCTTGACACGCACGCAGAAAAGGAGACTGCAAAGGCAACATCCTCTTGAAAGAAAAGAGAAAGAACAATAGGTGCAAGATAAGTAATGGAAGAGGTGGAACCCGTTAACAAATCTAAATTCAGGAGATTTGTAAGCACCCAATTTCGGGATAGTCGAGTGTGGATGCGATAGAGGACCCGATGATGAAAATTGACTGTGAAATTATATTTATTGGATCTCATTTATTGATTTTGAACTAAATTGTAAATTATTTTTAAATCCCATTTTTAATTTATTTGTTTATTTTAATTATTTTTTATTTTATCTTTTTAATAAATTTTTAAAAAAAATATAAAAAATTAAATTTTCAAAAATAAATTAAAAAAAGAATAATTCAAAAGCAAAAAAAAAAGAAAGAAGAGGGGCCAAAGTTTGGCCCACTGTGCCAAAAGAATTTTCAAAATTGAAAGTGGCCAACTATGGCCTTAAAATTATTTGATTGGCCATTTGTTTAATTCTATTTCTATGGGAAATATGGATTTCCGACTGGAAACCTATATTTTCGATCAGAAATATAGATTTTCGGTTGAAAATCCCTATTTCTGACCGAAAATAGATGTCCCGCAATTTTTTTTATTTTTATTTTTTATTTATTGGTTTATGTTTTTTAATTTGTTGTTATTTTGTTCTTTTGATAAATATAATGATAAATATTATTTCTATTAGATAAATAATGAAGATAATTTGTTTTTTTTTTGTCCTGTATCCAACTTAGGGTTTTAGGAGGTGTTTTTATAAAGATGAACTTTTCTTTCACAAAAAAAAAAAGAAAAAAAGGCTCCGAGGGTTTTTTTTATTCTTTTTTCTATGCCTTCTTGATTTTTAGCCGTGAGCCGTAAAACTCTGCTCTCTCTTTTCTTTTTACGTTCTTTTTCAATTCTTTGTCCATGAATTAGATTCAATAATTTAAAATCATAGACAACAAAAACTCATAGACAATAAAAGCCATAGACTTTCATCAATTGGTGATCACCTTCTGAGGGAAATTAATACTGCATTTCATTGTCCTCTTCATCTCCCTTCTTTTTATTTTAATTTTAATTTTATTTATTGATTTTCTTGATTTATTATTTTTAATCATTTATTAATTGTCAAATCTCGTACTGTTTCATTCACCTTTTTTTTTTTTGGTTC
>CATIWM010412182.1:0-17914 GCA_949671775.1 Mallotus repandus | reverse complement strand
ATATACATACATATATACATAGCTAAAGTCATTTTTCTTCCTTTAATATTCTCAACTTGGGCCAATATATAAACTCTCTTTACTTTCACAAATTAAGCACTAGCAACAATTTCAACACATTCACATTGATAAATCTACATAAAAGAAAAAAGTTTTACTTCAAAAAAATAATAATAATATCTAAACTACAGCAATTTAAGTATTAATCTAGTGGCCAAAAGAGCTTCTCAAAACACAAGGGAACTTGTGTTCGAGACACCCTTCTCCCCTTTAACAAAAATACAGCAACCTACAAGAGAGGTAGAGGTAGCTAATTTCATGGTTTTAAATTGAGCAATTAGCATTGCCATTTTGCTTACACAGATTGTTCTCCTTAATTAAATTAATTTATTAATGAAATTAAAAGTACAAAGCAGTTTCCAAGAATTTCTTTTCCTCAGCTTTATGAAACTAAGGGAAAAGAATTCGATAATTTCAAAGAAACGTAGCCTTTTCTAAAGAGAGGTTTATAGGTACACAAAACCTGTTGTGAGCGTGAATTAAAGAAGAAGAAAAAAAAAAAGCAAAACCAAGTTGATGCGGTTATGTGTATTTGTGCAAGTGTGGTTGTGGTCCGATGGCATAGTGTGGTACTAAATCGAAAGGAGAAAATGAAAGAAAAAAAGAAAGAACGAAAAAATGTCAACGGTTATTGAATAAAAAGATTATTCTATAAAACTTTGAATCACCAATTCTCAGTCTTTCTTTTTTACTTGATGACCTTCTTTATCAATTTATGTGCATGTCCCCATATGCATATCATACACACAGCCTTTGCTTGGCAGCAGCAGCAGCTGCAGCTTAATGAAACCCTAAATTAATTTTTTTTCAACATTCAAATCATTTTTTTCTCTACTTTGTTTGAATGAGAATGACCCACCAATTTGTCTTGCTCCTTCTCCTCTTTTTGCTTTCCACAGAGGAAGTTCATTAACAAAGATTATAAGGAAACAATCCCTAGTGTAAAACAGTCAAGTTTGGAACTCATTTTATAGGCTAGCAACAAGGAGATAATAAGTTTTTAAATTTTGTATGCATACACAATCGTAGGCAGGCAAAAAATGGAAATTCTAGTTGATATTAGTACCATATCTTAGTATATTCACCAAGACAAAGAGGAAGAAGAAGCCTAGGGATTCATGAAAAGAGAGGTTTTTTAGTTATATGGTATATCCAAGCTTTTAGAAAGTATATGTGTAAGTTGCAGGGGTTAAGGTACATTACATACCATTTGCCTAGTAAAAAAGACTGCATCTTTTTTTTTTTTTTGGTTAAAAAAACAAAAAAAAAAACAAAAATCTTCCTCTGCTGCACAACCAGACAAACAAAAAGTTTATCTACCATTACTACTACCTCTCTTTTCTCTTCACTTCTAAAAAAAAATATGTTCACTTGCACATGTCATCTTCCATCAGGGAATCTCATCCTAACAAACCTTCCTTTTTTCCCTCTTTTTCTTCCTACAAGTCCTAATTATTACCAAAGCTTCTTTTCCATGCTTTTTCTCTTTTCCCCTTCTGCAAATCCCCATGCAGCATCAGCACCACCACCACCACCCTCATTTGAGAGAATAAAGAAACCAAAATTTACATCTTTCAGCATAACTGCATCATTGATTGTTTCTTTGAAACAACATTTTCATTTACATTTATGTTGACCATCTTCACAAGTTTATAAGATGGTAGGAAAGCAACTTAATTTCAAAAAAATAAAAAAAAATAAAAACAGACTGGTACAAGGATAGAAAAAGGACAACCAAAGAGATCAATGACAATAATGGTTCCCACAAGTGGAATACATCCCAGCATCTGCAAATCAGTAACCATTTGCAACACTCCAGTCAACAAAGAACTCATCATGTCATGTGCTGGCAGTATCTGCCCCAACTCTAAGTCTGTGCATGTGTCCTGTAACTCCTGTTGCCTGCATTAATGACATCCTAATCTAAGATTACCATCTACAACACCACTGCAGCCAAATTTACTTGAATGTAAACCTGCAATACAATTTCTAGGGAACATTGCTATTCATGCAGCAAGATACAAGAAGCTCTACTATGACTATGTTGGTTTTGCTTATATAATCATCATGGACCATACTGGATCTCAAATCAGGTAACAGGAACATGATGTTCAAAATCTGCATCACACTGAATTTTAAAGAAGTGTTTGAACGAGTATCATTATCGCCAAAAAAAATTGGAATTTATAGTAAGTTAACAGCTGAGATATACATCACCGTTCAAAGTTAGCAATGATTTATATTTCTACAAAATTTGTGGATGACACACATACAAAAGTATGGATTGAGACAGAAAGCTTCTTCGGTGGAAATGCCCTGATTGGCTCTTTTGATATTGTTAGTGAGACCAATTCTTTCATGAATTTGCATCAATGAACGTCTTATCTGACTCGTGGCTTTTTCACATCAAAATTTACTCCCAAGTACTTATCCAGCACATTCTTGAATGCCTGCAACAAGGACGTCAGATTTAAAATTGAATTTCCAATGCACTCAAAGTCTAGTGCATTAAAGATGCGCAAGATATTCTCCATCCTTTTTTCTTTTCTTTCTTTCTTCTTTATATTGGCTTTTTTAAAAATAAAGAATCAATTTATTAAAGGAAGAAACATAGAGAATCAAATGAGGATAAGTGAACCGAGAGATAAAGGAATTTTGTAAAAATAATACTAAAGCAAAGCTCTCTGTTTGTGGGTGTTGTTAAAAATAGCCCAGCTAAAGTCCCAGAAACATAATCCTAACATCTTCGATAATGGTAAGTTTCATTTCAGCAGGATTTTGAAATGCCTAGAAACTAGAAAGTATTTGTCTATGGGCATGCTTGGAAGATTCTTTGTTGTCCACCTGCATCTAGTCAAAAAATAACGATGCAGATTGCTAACAAAATTAATGCACATAAAATTCTCTTGAATAAAAGATGCTATGAAGATACAAAACCTAAAGAACCAAAAAAAATAAAGGCCACGAATAACTTTATAAAGACTGCTAATTTCCAAATAAACCAATGTGGTTGTGGCCAAAGCTGAATTGGCTCAGAAAACCATAATGAAAGTAAGATGCAAATTTGAGTTGGATTCGGCCAGTATAACTATTAATTCAAGGGAAAAAAATGTCGAAAATATCTTGAAGTAGAACTTTGAATGCTGTGACCCTGCATAGCAACATTAATGATGCAAGCTTTTACCAAAATGAATCCAGCACTGCATATCTGATAGAGCTCAGAAGATGAACTTGTTTTCTCACAACATATTTAATGAATGGATTTAAGAAATGGTACTCAGAGCTTGTTTTCTTTCAAGCACAAAATCTCAAAATTCATTTATTTCATCCAAGCAGCCAAAAAAAATATGTTCACATTTCAACCTCCAATCCATTTTGCACTATGATAACTTCAACACCAAATTTATCATTCAGAGGCAGCAGCATATAAGAAAGGTGCTTCTCACCAGATGAGATCACTGAATAATCAAAAATGATGCCAAAGGAAATGGAAAATTTGAAACTCCAGAATAAATTTATGAGGCGCTTAGATGATAGAAAAATGTAGTAGGTTAATTTTTCATATAATTGCCTGACACCAGGGTCTACAAAATGTCTATAAAGGAAAAATGAACAACTTCAAAAATCATGCGTCAAAACCAAACAAAATTGTTTGAATCGAGTAATCTTGACTAGATCAATATATAGTCGTGTATATATTTCATGAGAATATTCACCAAATATGTTAATTTTCAGGAACGTCATTGTATTTTATTGTTATCCATCACATGCTAGGATTGTCAACAGATCATTCTTTTGCATGTATGAAAGTACCATCCTGGAATGTTAAAATCCTAGGTTGTTGAAAGAAAAGGCAAACCACTAGATTGCTTATGAAGGACAGACTTTAGTTCTGAAATAAACATACTAGAGACTGAGAACCAGATACTTTAAAGAATGGTACAGAAACACAGTATTTCAATATAAATAAATTTCAATTGTTTGCCAATCAGTATCTACATAACATCGTGTTTTCATGCATTTTCGGTTGGATTTCCAAGTGCAAATGCCAAGGGAGTCTAATAAAACATTAAAAGCATATAGACAATTCCACCAAAAATGTAATTTCCCGTTGAATTCTTTAACATTTGTTCAACCAAATGAAACAAATAAATAAACTTGATGCAAAAGGATTAATGAAAATTTATTTACCTATGTCTCTAGAACAAAAATATATGGAGAATGCATTCCGTTAACCAGAAAATAAATAATGTATGGACTTCCAAAACATGAAGATGAGTAAGAATGCAGTCACTACCTGGAGAGCAAACGATTCTTTCCCATTCAAGATTGCATCCATCACGGCAAATTGATCATCAAATGCACCATACAAAACTTGGTAGAATTTGTTCCTGAAATTGTAATGATAAGCAATAGAGAAACGTTGAAGCTGTTCGTTCCTGGTGAAAGTAAATTTGCAAGAATAATGAAGTCACATGAAGTTGAAAAATACCGATCTTCTTCAGTATTCTGTTGATCTATCTCATCAAATTTTCGTGTGAGTACTTCTGCTCCTACTGGTGAAAGCAAATGCAGTATCAGAGCCTCTAAGGTTCTTGGAAAGTTGTGCTGGAAGAAGAGTGATGCAACATGAAAAATCTTCAAGCAAAAATATGCATTGACATCAAACTATCAAAAATAATGTGAATACAGCATGTTTTTACATGAGAATGGCATTCCATGTATTGTTGACTGAAAAAAAAAATCCTATTCCAAGTGAGGGCTTAATACATGAGCCTGAACTCACCACCATTGCAAGAAGGACATTTTGAAGAGTGTGCGGATCAAGGGCCCAAAGAATTTTAGCAACCGGATCATCCTCCAGGATAAATACACTTTTTTTCAAACTCTTATCTAGCTGGCCTTTCATACAAGCTGCCGACTCGTTCACGGAAGTTGAATTTACTGATTGACTGGAGCCATTAAGATTGACACCGTCATGGACCAAAGAAACAAGTTCATGAAGAATCTGGAGATCAAATGATTCCAACATATGCAAACCAACTCTATGCTGTTGGTCTTTCCCTTGTAAATCCTTTTCTCCACACGCCTGGTCCAGACCCGAATGATTATGATCTGGTAAAAAATTATCCGCCACGAGAAATCATTAAGTTGAAACTTATGCAAAAACTAAAAGCTGTAGATGGCAAGTATCACCTAATGAATAGTTGCATAATGATCAAACCGACCTGCCTCTCCATTGCTAAGAAGCTGGCATGTATGTGTCCTTTGTTTCTCCATGCTGGGATAAGAAGTCTTCTGGAGTACGTGGTTCTGTCCTAATTTCAGGTATAATTAATATGTTAAAGCATTCGGCTATAAAATTTTAAACAGAAACAACAGCAAAGTAAAGGGCAAATATGCAGTATGATTGAGTTTTCAGTCCCCACAGTTGATGAATAAAACAAAATGATAAAGTTTGACTGAAGTATATTCATTTTCGATCAAGACAGGGACTCCATAAGGATCGTAGACCTGAAATTGTCATTTTTCTGATCTAGAATCTCACTTAAAAAAATGTAAAGAGTACAGACTTAATAAGTGTAAGGCAAGAATCAACAATATTCATAATTTTATGTGCTAGCAACAAGGGAGAGACATACCTAAAACAATAAATAAAATTCATATATCACAGGACGCACACGATCTAAAACAACAAACAATTTTTCATTAACTAGAAACAAGAAAAAGACATACCATTTCTTTATCGGTCAATCTTCATTTCACAGCATTTAAGCAAATAAAACATGCCAAATAATTCAAAGAATCAAGTTAGTTCAACTGATAGTTAAACCTAAATGAACAGAGAAGGGGAAGGAACAAAAATTGAAAACTTAGGAGATAATGAAGCAAAGAAAACCTTTTTAATATTCTGCGCAAATAATAAGCATCCATGTGTTCTAACATGCTAGACATTATGTTGGACCTCCACCAAAAATTAACAGCAATGGTCAAGTCATCACTATCTACTTGGTGGTACCTGCAGCAATTAGATACAATGGTCATCCAGCCTTGCTAAATGTTAGAAGTTAGGTTAAGCCAAAGAACAAAAATGATCTAATAAGTTATGCAAAGAGTCGGTTAGTTTATCAAGTTTATGGCCAGCGGCCGCTAGCTGAAACACCTTTTTTGAACCATTGCATCAAGAAAAATATTTTATTTATTGTATACATAAGTTGGTATATTTATAAAATGTAAACATACTCTTCACAAATTAAGCTTGAATGAAATGGTCAAGTGGGAGTTAAACCATAAGCATGACTATATCTCTTATCATATCAATCGCTACAGCTTATACATTTTTGGCTGCCATTTATCCAAGATATTCAACTTGTAGATATATAATATACATGTTTTTAAGTATTCATTGCTCTTAGTTAACTTTTTAATACTATTGTACTACCAGGATTATTTTGAGATAACTGCACAAAATTTTTCTTCAAAAATTTACTTTAGAGCAGGATTTGTTGTATAAGACTAGCATTATTAAAATACTGCATCACGGGCAATTTTTTTAGATTGCAATAGAAGCAAAGAATCTAAGCAACATAAATAATTGAAACTTACCAGCCCTCAGGTATGAAAAGCGCATCACCAGCATGAAGAACAACCTTCTGAGAGCAGATCAAGGAGCATTCTGCTCTTGGATACAATGTGAAATCGGGGTTTTCTAGAGCAACAGAACTGTCATCCAGAAACTTAGTTAAAAGAAAAGGGGGAATTAAACTAGAAACAATATACATTAGTTAACTATGAAAACAACACCACCAATCCCTCAAAAACAAAAACTATAAGCTTTCCTATTCTAACTGAGTACAATAATTAGTACATAATGTAAAAGTAGCACACCTGTGATTTGAGGCTTCTCCATATATAGGCATTGGGTATAAAGATGGACTTGCAGAAGGAGGCCATAAGACAACTGCAAGAAATAACGGGTGGCAACAATATTACAAGGGTACACATATTTAACATACACAATGTGAAATAAAGTCCAGTCAAAATCAATTAGCAGAGAGATCTTTCGGATGCAAAATGAACAAGAATAAAATAAAAAAATAAAGCAAACGAACCTTGTTTGCAACCAGCAACAATGCACAGAACATTATGATACGGATCATAATGAGTACTTGATCTGGCATGAGCAATATTCATCCATACATTAATAGAAGCTAGTTCCTTTGTCTCCAAAAAAGAAGGCTGCACAAGGTAATCAAAACCCGAAACAAACATTTCTTATATAGATAGCCATAGACTAAAAGAAGAAAAAGAAGGAGGTGAAAGAACCAAAAAGAACAGAAGAAACCATTTCAATGTCTTCTCTAAGAGTACCAAGATGGACTCTTTCTTGATCCTCATTATTCATAATCGGCACCTAAAATTAAAACGAAAAGAAATTTAAAAAAAAAAAAAACAACAACAGCAACAACACTTGTAGGTAATCAAATGACACATTATTAGATTAGAAGCAACCACGCTTGAACCTGAGCCAAATAGATTTGCCGAGGAGCATGTTCCTCTTCTGCGTCAGAAACTACCGGAGTGTGATGGTGGCCTTTTTCTGCATTTATCAGATGCTGCTTGCAAAATTCAATAAATGCAGAGAACGGAAATGGAACCTTAAAAAAAAAAAAAGCTGAAATTAATATCATTAAAAAGAGAGCGAGAGGGCAGAACTTGAAAGCTAAATGGAAGCCAAAGAAAGTACCCTCTCGTGGCTTCTAAGATCACCATAAAAAACAGGTGCCCTTCTGGATAGCATAGCCTCAACAGTACATGAACCAATCCTTTCCTAAAGAAATTGCAGAATTCAGTTCAGGATTCTTGCCAAAATCAAAATGTGAATTAAATTGAATTGTTTAATTTTAGCAAGTATAAAACACCTGCAAATATTGGAGGCCGCCATTAGCTGGATTCCACTTGCTGAAAGCTTTCCAATGTTTAATGCATCCATTGAATACCTTTTGAAGAATTAAAAACAAAAAGAAAAATTAGAGTTAAGATAAAAGCTGCAAACAGAAAGTGATAGCAACTGAGTTCTTAGTCAGTACAGCAGGGACGTTCTTGGATTCAATCTGAGACGCGAAATCTGCAGGTGGAGGAAGCTGTTCGAATCTTTCCATTTTCAATTTCTTAAGCTCCTCCTCCTCCATGCGGTTTTTTTTTTTTTTTTTTTCTGTGAGTATGGAAATACCGACTATACTTTCCGAGTTTTGGAGCTGAGTTTGGACTGGTTTGCGTTGCTGACTCCCCAGCGATGAGAAGGCAGGGCAGCGGAACCAGCTGTTTTCGAACTTCAAATACCGCCGCAAGTATCTTCGACGGCGGTAGCGAGTCACGAGTTGGCACTGGAATTTTCGTTCGTTATGTAGATATGGGCCTATACTGGCCTGTTTAATACTAGTAGTTACCTTAAGGACTGGGCATTCATTTTTCAATGGGCCTGTACATGGCTTATCTAGAGCTTGTGATTGCCTTAAGGTCATTGACATTCAATACACTGGAGAATTTTTCTTTTATGTTCTACCATCATAATGCTTGTATCTTTTGCACTTAATCTATAAGCATCTATGCGTGCAAAAGTAAACTCTACACTTTGAGGGGAGTGAGGACAGCCGCTCCCGTCTCTCATTCAACCAAAAAAAAAATTAATTAATTTTACAAATCAGTGATTATAGAATCCAATGATTCAACATTTTTACAACAAGTATCATTCTTATAAAATTTTACACCATTCTAATGGACCATAATGGTCATAGTTAATTCAGTTCTACTCATGTCATGAAATCACTTCTGTGAAGATATGATGCCTTCCGAATTAGAAGTGCAGCAATGGAGCACAACTACAATTCTCTGTCTTTCTTACTCACAGCTGCATTAGGCATTAATGGGGGGGAAAATTCTGTTACACCAAAAAAAAGGATAAAAGGAACACGGGTAAGGACCACATCAACGCCCTGGCCCTCCATGAAGAAGCTATGACAGAGCTAGTAGAGAGGAGGGGCAATCGAACTTTCTAGCAAACTTCACATCTTGTTTGTACAAATTTTTTTGTTTCTTTTCTATATTCTCCCCAATGAACATTGGATGTTTTGCCCAACGGTTATTACAACTAATGACTCAGAAAACACAACACAGTACAGCGCTTTTTAAAAAAAAAAAAATCTTATGGCAAAAATTTCAATGAAAACACTTCTGCTGTTTAAAAAAGATGGTGATCAGGTCCAAAAATCACATCGGGAAACCTTTTACAGGCAGGGCTGGAACGAGTATTCTTCCACCGAAAATCCAGGGGAGAGGGCTACAAGCCACTGTTTTCAATACGGAGCTCCATGCATTGAATAAAAGGATTTAAAATATGTAAACCTACAGTGCTCTGAAAAATATAAAACCCTTGATTTTCTAACATAACTACAAGGCTTCCTGCTTTCAACTGAGAACAAACAGGAACAATCGCTCCAATCCAAGGGTATACATTAAGAGTTTGCATTGTCAGAAACAAAACAGGAAGGCGTTCCTGTCCCCATTGTGAAAATAAAGTATTCAATATATCTGCCACATAAACAGAAAGGCATATGCAAGACCACAAAACGTAGCTCAAGTGTCTTCCCAACTCACCTCAACTTGTTGAAAACAGTGAAAATATTAGAATAGAACAACCAAGAAAATATTAACAACTACAAGAAAGGAATGGAGTCACCATTTAAACTACAAGGAGAAGACAGAACATAATTTACTTTCTAGCACAACTGGCGAAACGTGACAAATAGACCTTCCCACTAAACTTTGTAATTTGTAATTTCGCAAGGTTTTGAAGCAAAAGCTATTGTTCTACCACCTGTTGGATCAGTATCAAGACCAACGCTCCATGCAAATTCTGAATTGACATGCAAAGGAGGACTATATCTCCCTCTATATATCAGTAGACCACATAGACCACTCAATTCGTAAAGCAGTTATGGGATGCACTGCATGAGGCCTTTCAGATAACCAACACATTTTATCATCCATTCATATGATCATAAGAAACTTAAACAACTGATAGAATGACAGAATACTGCAAATGCCATAAAATTAGAAAATTCAGTTAACTGTGAGTGAAACACGAAGTGTGTCCTCATTTGTACTGGCTTGTCTACCTCCTGCTGATAATAAAGGTCAATATATTGCACAACAAGGTGTTTAAGGTTAGCCTCATAGCACTCCCTTATAAATTCAGGTCAGCCACAAACTTCCAAACCATCAGTCCCAGCTTAAGCATACCCAATTTCGTGCCAAGCTGCATTTTATCCGTATGCAAACTGCTCAGAGCCTGGGAACTTTCCATGGAGGTAAAAACTGAAATATCGCATTCTATACAAAACAAAACCAAATGTCGGCTCTCAATGTTTGCTGCCTGAAACTTAGGGAAAAAAATATCACAACATACAGAAATAGACACCTCAGTTCCTAGTGAAGTCAAGAGAGCCATGAAGAAAACAGAACTACAGAAGGGTCACTCAGCGTGCATTAGGCATCTGTTTTCATTTCAGGATTCATCACAATCATCAAATTTACTCAGCTTTATAGCAAGACCAAATTGGTGAAAGCAAAGGTATTCGAAAGAGGAATAGCAACTGAAATTTCATGAGCATTTGCAAAATAGTGTCAAAGAAAGGATCTGTATTACTGAAGCATGCTTAAAGACCAATATCCCTTCCCCATTAAAAAGGGAATCATAGTGATCCACTAAGTTCTGTACATCCAAACCCCAACCTGGAGACCGACAGCTCAAAAATAGTTTTTGCCTAATCCAGACTGCCTTGCTGCCAAACAAGTCACAAATGAATAGAACATAATTAAAAAAAAAAAAGATCCATTCATTCATGAGATATGCATCTGAAGAATACTCAGTTCTTATTCAAACTAATTTAAATTGAACTCAGAGTTAAAACCATCGTAACAAAAACTTTATAAAGCCTTGACAATTTACACAAGATATTGCAGAGTAAACTAGATGTCACTGCTAGAAATAGAGGACATTCTATTCGGACACTAGAGTGTGTAAAGGCAAAGAACTCTCAACTTGTTTAGACTCAGCATTGGCCTCTCTCTCAGCAACAATCTTCGACATTCCAAACATCTGAAATTCAATGCAATCAACAATACATTCAAAAGACAGATTCAATTAAATGACAAGAAACAATTAGGCAATTTATTTAGTAATTCATGAGAAGCAATTAATTAAAAAAAAAAAAAAAAACCTTTTGGATGGTCTTTTTAAAGCAACTCTTGTGCTCCTCCATAGATGCATGAATGAACTCATCGATATGATCCTTAACATCCTCCAGAAAAGTTGCCTCCTCATTCTTCTTCTTTCGACATGAAGAAGGTGGTGGTGATGGCTGTTTTTGCTGCTGATTGTCTTGTGCAGCCTCCATCCTGGCTATTTCCTGATAAACATCAGTCAATTTCAAATTCTCAAATACTATTCAAGTTAATGATAATTGGCATATGCTATTAGTAAATGCCTGCTACATGTTTGAAAAAATTCCTCACAGATAGGTTGTACTTTGCAAATAGCAATAGCTGTGCTTATGGCTTAATTCTCTACTTTTAAATTGCTTGAATTCAGTGCTATATAGTTGATAAAATTGGGATTAAAATTAATTTAATCTTAGCGATCCGATTTTACTGTTCACGCCGGAAACAGATGACGTGTAGTGACCGGATTTATTAAACCAAAAACTACAAATTAAAAGCAGGGGAAAGAAAAGAACGGTAGAAGCAAAACTTTTTACCTAAATAAAAAGAAGAGCTGGAAGATTCTTGACCTGAAAGTTGGCAGCAGCGGCAGCTTCGTGAATTAAAAAGCTGAGAGTAAGCTCACCGCCTAACCGTCACCGGAAATTAGAAAAGGTAACAAAACAAACGCCCCGAGCTCTTTTAGGCATTTTTTTTTTTTAGAAAAATGTTCTATCTAGCCCTTAATGTATGATGTGAGGTTCACTTAAGCTCCTAATCTATTTTTTTGGCTCAAAACACACCTAAAATTATTCAATCTGGTCATTTAACCCCTTCTAGAAGTTTTGACATTAAAAAAAAAAAAAAAAACTAATGGTCAAATTACCCATGAACTTTTAACAAAAGTGCAAATAAGTCAAATTTTAACTTTTTCGATAAATCAGGACAAAACTTCTATTTTTAAGGTCAATTCACTCTAAATTTAGATAAAAATAGAAACTTGCTTTGCAATTCTAAAACAAGGAAGTGGATCATATTTTTATCAATAAAAACTAATTTTTAAACAAAAAAATATTTGTACCCACCTCTGTTCTTTCACTCTCCATTGTCACCACCATCATGCCTCTCCACTACTGCCGCCTCCACCGCCACAACCATCATTGTCTCTCCTCTTCTCGAGTCCAAAAAACTTCAATTCAACAAACACATTTCATCTCCAACTCAAAGCAAAATTATTTTTAACCATTAGATCTCAAAATTAAAACAAAATCAATTTACAATGGATGTGAAGCACATTAAAAAACAAAAATAAATCTTAAAATTGATTGAGCAAAATTTGAATTGTAGGAATTACAAGCTCAGAAAACCTTAACTCCATTTTGATTAGAGAAAGGAATTGAATGAAGAAGAAGAAGAATAAGAGAACAAAATTACAAGAACCATAGTTTGTCTATAATGCTCTTGTGCTCTGCTTCAAGCTTCTTAAATCCACCTCCAAAATCCACAGTCAGTAGTTCAACATCAGATGGATGAACAAGGTAGAAAATTGGCAATAGTCTGCCCCATTGTTTCTCTGCAATCAAGAATTTTAATGAGTTCATCCAAACACCATGGAGAAGAAGCATACCCTTTTGAGAAATAATGACTGAAATATGAGATTATTTAATCACTTTCACGAGGGATGGTTCAATCTTTTCTCTTGTGTCTGGTGAGCTCTAAAATTACTGCACATACCATGGAAAATATTGATATGAACAGGCTAACGCCTATTCTCTGAAGTTGAGTCAAGCCACTTTTACGACCTACGAATTTTCTTGCAAATGGCACGATGATTCTATCATAGATAGGGACCTAGAACATGACACTCAGTGTGTCGAACGCCGAAAGAGATGCATATGGGTTCTGGAACTTAGAGTTGCCAACATGTTTATTCATTTGATCACCTTGTGAAACGAATAAATTGCTCATTTAACTATATACTCCTACAAAAAAACACATCTCATCTCCTTCTTCTTCCATCATCATTTTCCCAAAGAAAAACACCATTTCATCATCCATCAACACCATTTCATTCACCTCATCGGATATCATTCACCTCTTCATTCTATCAATTTGTTTAACAAATTAAAGAATACCCATTTCCTGATCACAAAAATAACAAAAACTCAAATAAATTGTAAAAAAACAAACAACCTGAATCAAAACAATGCATATCGCCCAATATAGCCTTTAATAAACATATTAAAAAAAAAATTAGCTTGTTTGTTTCATTCACCATCTACCTTCCTCAATACAGAACACCCAAAATACAACACTTGATGGGTATGAATTAATCATGGAATAAGATCAAAATATAAAAAATCTAAAACAGATGCATAAACCCATTAATAAAATCATTATCCACTAATTATAAATTCACACCACCATCAATTTTCTACTAATTCAAATCAAACTACCACTCCAAGAAAAAATGAGAGAAGAAGAAAAAGAACATCAAAAAGTCAAAATGAGAGAAGAAATTGTGGAGATGGTGATGACGGTAATGATGGTGGCGGGCGGGCGGGAGTGATGGTGACGGACTGCAGAGACGATGATGGCCAGCGAGCTGTAGAGATGTGCGAAAAAGGTGAGGATGGACGTTGTTGAGTTTTTGAATACTTTGGTTTTTTTTTCCTTTTTGGAAAAAAAGCCTTTGAAATACTATTAGAAAATTCAATAACACATAAGGGGTAAATTTGTCTCTTAATTATTATTTTAATATATTGTTGGGGCGTGTCTTAACTTATCAACAATTGGATCTATTTGGTCTTAAAAATAGAAGTTTTGTCCTAATTTGTTAAAAAAGTTAAAATTCAACTTATTTACACTTTTACTACAAATTTAGGGGGTAATTTGACCATTATTTCTTTAAAAAAATTAAAAACTATCTCTAAAATTTTTTTTATCAAAATATTTCAAGTTTTGAATTTCAATAGATAAAATTATTCTTAATTTTTATTAATTATATAATTTTAAGAAAATTATTTTATTTAATTTTTAATCTCTCCAAACTAAACTATTAGCATAATTTAAATTAATTAAATTAAAAATAAAAATGTAAATAAAATTAAACTAATTTTTGTTTTTTCATATACTTATTTAATGCTTTATTTTAACTTAGTTGAATAAAAATAAAAAATATAACATTGGCAAATATGATTGAGATGATGGGGAAAAGCAAGCATTTGTTCTCCATATGATTAATTTTTTATGTATTAAAAAATAAAATATAAAAATAAAAATATATTTTTTAATCGAACTAATAGTTATAAATTTCAATGTTAAATATTTTATTAGAATCATATAAAGACTACAAATGATTTATTATTTATATACTTATTTTTTATTTAAGTAAATTAAAATAAAGCATTTAAACACTCATACAGGCATACATACATACATACACACACACACACACACACATATATATATATATATATATATATATATAACTTCAATTTAAATTTTTATTTTTAAATTTATTTATTTTAAATTATACATATAATTTAATTTAGAAAAATTCATAATTAAGAAAAATATTTTTCTTTAAAATTATATTATTAATAAAAATTTAATGATAATTTTGTCTATTAAAATTTAAAATTTAAAATATTTTTATTAAAAAACAATTTTAGACGTTAATTTATAATTTTTTAGATATCTAACCTTTTAAAAAAAGCTAAATGACCGAATTAAAAAACATTAGATGTATTTTTAAGCCAAAAAAAATAGATCAATAACTTATCTGAACCTCACATCATACATTGTGTTTGGATTAAGGTTAAATGAGGTTAAATGAAGTTAAATGTTACTCTTGTAATACATTAAACTCATTTACCCTTGTTTGGTAATCTTTAAAAGTTCAGGGTTAACATTTAACTCCCTTAATAATTAAGCCTATTTTTATTAACTTAGCTGAGAGTAGGTTAAAGGTCTGTAACAACAAAAATGCATGTATTTAAGAGATCACTATTTATTTTTTATTTCTCTACCTTCATTAGATTACTTCAACTTTTTTTTTATCAAAAAGCTACTAATCAAATCTATCAAAAAAGTACGAATCAATTTAAATTTTTATTTTATGATGATTTCATTGATTTTATTTTTCTCTGCAATTTTTTATTATTTGTGAAATATAGGTTTTATAATATTTTTGTTACTTTTTAAAATGCATATGAATATATTATTTAAATAATTATATAAATGTTTAATGTTTTAAATGATTATTTATTTATTTTTATTATTTTTAAATATTTAATAATAAATTTTATCAACTACATAATTTTTTTCTTAAAAAATGTCACATTACTGTTTATCAATTACCCTTCATTTGCCAAACAAGGTTAACAGCTTAATCATTACATTTGTAATTGTTACTCCCTTAAAAGTTACACATGTAACTATTACACTCTATTTTTTTAACCTCAATCCAAACGCATTAAATTTGAACTTTTTATCTTTCTTTTTATGTTTGGATTGAGGTTAAAGGGGGTTAAATGTTACTCCTGAAATACATTAACCCTCTTTACCCTTGGTTGGTAAACTTTAAAAGCACAGGATTAATATTTAACCCCCTTAATGATTAAGCCCACTTATATATATTTTTATTGACCTAGCTGAAAGTAGGTTAAATGTCTATAACAATAAAAACACACGCACATCACTTTTTTTTTTCTCTACCTTCATCAGACCACTTCAACTTTTTTTTTCTGTATTAAGAAGCTACTAATCAAATTCATCAAAAATGTACAAATCAATTTAAATTTTTATTTTATGATGATTTCATTGATTTTTTTTTCTCTGCAATTTTTATTATGTGAAATCTTTAGGTTTAAATCTTTAGGCAATAACTCTGCATAAAAATAAGCTTTTTATTATGTGAATCCTTGAAACATGAAAAAAGTTACCCAGTTTTATTATGTGAAAAAGTTACCCAGTTTTCAGGCAATAACTTTGCAATTTTTATTATCCTCTAGCTTCCTTGGTGGATTGAAACTTGTGTAAAAGTTATTTTGTCCCATAGGAAAAATTATTTGTTTGTTGTTTTATTACTGGAACTTTGAGTATTTAAAACATAGCCTTTGTTGTATTGAATAAAAGTTACTCGGGTGGGTCTCCTATGTTTAGTTAAATATTCCTTTGCTGTAATATTTAATTTTTCTTATTTTTAGCTTTTGTTTTTTCAATTTCCTATGTTTTTTTAGTAACTCATAAATGAATCAATGAAATATAATTGCATGTTTTATTTTTCTTTTCTATGAGCAAATTATATTACATTTCAATTTCATATTTTAGCAACATGTGAATTAATTATGCATGCAGCTATGACTCGTTGACCTTTGACAAAAAATGATACAACATTTTTTTTTATGATTTACCTTCTTAAACGTAGGACTCTATTAATGTTAAATTTGTGTTACTTCATGATTATGATGTTTGAATGTCTAAAATCAACCAAGAAAAATGTTCTAAGTAAGATGAGTATTGAAAAATGCCTAGAAAATATAAATCAATTTCTCATTGATGATACAAGTTGCATTGAGCAACTTAGAATGGATAGACACACATTCTACACTTTATGTAGGATGCTTAAAAATCACGGACACATAAAAGATTCTAGGAACATGCTTCTAGAAGAGAAAGTTGCTCTTTTCTTGAACATTCTTGCTCATGATGAAAAAATAAGAGTAATCAAACATAGATTGAAGCGGTCGGAAGAAACCATCAATAGGAATTTCCACAAAGCATTAAAAGTTGTGTTACGTTTGCATGAAGTCTTATTCAAGACACCTGAGCCAGTTCTTGAAAATTGTGAAGATAATAAATGGAAATGGTTCAAGGTACCACTTTCATATACTACATATCAATTATATAATTTTAACTTTTTATATAATTTTTATAAGTCAGCTAACTTTTAATCCTTGAAACCATTAGAATTGTCTAGGAGCATTAGATGGAACTTTTATGAAGCTAAAAAAATCAGAAAAAAATAAATCAAGATACCGAACAAGGAAAGGAGAGCTAGCAACAAATGTTTTAGGCGTATGCTCACAAGATATGCAATTTATATATGTTTTATCTGGATGGGAAGGATCGGCTGTTGATGGGAGAATAATTAGAGATGCTCTTAATAGAAGACATGAATTAAAAGTTTCATGTGGCAAGGCAAAATATCATTCAATTTTCATTAATATGGTACCTAAGTTAAAAAATTATAAGTAACTCATATTTTTTTAAAATTTTATTTATTTATTTCGGTTGTTACTACCTTGTTGATGCTAGTTATACAAATTGCGAGTGGTTTATTGCTCCTTATAGAGGGCAGCGCTACCACCTTAATGAATGGAGAGATGGTCATTTACCTATTTAACATGAAACACTCTTCTGCAATAAATGTGATTGAGAGATGCTTTTATTTACTTAAAATGCGTTGAAAGATCCTTTGGAGTACATGTTGTTATGGAATTGATTCACACACTGACATTATAATTGCTTGTTGTTTGCTTCATAATCTTATTAGAAGGGAAATGAAAAAGGACCCTTTAGCAGATAG
>CATIWM010412067.1:0-10328 GCA_949671775.1 Mallotus repandus | reverse complement strand
TTGTAGCAGCTGTTATATACAGCTCATGCACTCCAATTGTAAGGCATGTTTTTATGAATGAAAATTGATATTCTCTTTGCCTCTCATCTATTCTTCATCTGTTCTTCATTTATACCTCTTCTCATTCCCGTATCCAGCAACCTCATTATTCCTTCACAGATTTGCATGTACCAGAGTAATTTAAAACAAAATTGAGAAGGAGTAATTAAAAACAAAAATGAGAAGAGTAAAAAAAACTGGAAGGAAAGGACGATTGGGATGATGTAAGGGAAGAAAGAGTGGTGTCGAATGAGAGTAATGATGGAAAAAGGGATGGTATTGGCTATAGAACAGAAACCCTAGACGGAACCAAAGTCGCCAAGAAAGCAAAAGCCTAACCCTTAACAAGAAGGGAACCGAACTCTCACGCTCTTGAAAATTTTGACTAATAATTAATTAGGGTAAAATAGTGTGAATGGCATGAATAATATTATACGCATTTTCATTTAAATATGATATTATTAAAGATTATGGTGATTATTTATGTGATTAAATAAAGGTACATTTTTTCTCTATTGATTTTAGAAAAAATTACAATTACCTCATTTGAGATTTGTTTTAATTCATTAGTTTATACCTACATTTTTAAAAGTTAACTAAATATTTCATTATATTTGATTTTATTAACTATTTTTTCATTCTGCTAACTAAATACTTCTCAAGTTTATAATAAAAATATCAAATCTGATAAGATATTTAATTAGTAGAAAAAAAATAATTAATAAAATTAAATATAAAAAAATTATTAATTGACTTTTAAAAATATAAGATCAAATTTCAGATGAGTGATTATAATGTTCGCATAATTTTCGCATAATTTTAACATCCAACGGACCTATCACACCATCACATTGATTTAATTTTTTTTATAAAAAAAATTTAAAAAAATAGCAAATGATGTATGCCATATGGACAAATGAAAAAAATTTAAAAAAATAGCAAATGATGTATGTCATATGGACAAATGAGCTGTATATCTATGAACTATGATTGACCCGCAATGAAACACATAAAATGCCAAGTTAGCATACAGGACTGCACGGTGTACATGTGCGAAAATTTTCAAAGATAAAATAAAATAATAAATTCATCACGCTTTTTTATCTATTACTATGATGAAATGAAATGACTAACCTGAAAAATACAATTTTTGTTCACACATTGTTTAAATATTGAGATATATTTTAACCATCATTTTAATTAATATAACTATGAAATGAGACTAACATAAATTTAATTATAAATTTGAATTCACTAATTTTTATTTTGGCATTTAAAAATTAGTTAATGTATTTTCTGAAAATTTATAGTTAGTTTCATATAACATCTTATACATATAATTTTTATTAAAAATAATAATTTAGAAAAAAAGCTCTGACAAATTCAATTCAAATTTACAACGCTACTAAACATTTAATTGTGAATTCATCATTGCCAGTGAAAACCCCTATTATATTATGAGATTGAATTTTCTTTTTCCTTCAATACTAAAAAACAACCGTCCTCATTTTATAAAGTATCAACAAATAATGCTGTTAAAAAATAAAATATAAATAAGCACAATAAATATATTAAATACACATTTAGTCCTCAAGTGCAAATAATTTATTATTATGTTACGAAATTAAAACATTAATTTAGGTTAAGAATTCAATTTTTCATTCCCAATCATCTCCCTACAAAAGTACAATGTTCAAAAAAAAAACACATTAAGTAAACGGTGCATTTTTATAGAGGTATATTTTTACAACAAATGCTAAATTCTTGCAAGGATATGGTTAGGTTAGGTAGCATGTATCCGAATCATGGCTGCCTGATCAACATTTTGAAATTTGGAGTCACAATGCTCACCGCAATCATTACTTATACCCGTTGCACGTGGCTGCAGTATAGATAGGATTCAGTTGCTTTCAGAACTATGACCTTCGAATTAATTAAGATTATAGATATAGATATTTCTTGTAAGGTCAATACTGTTTCTTAAAAAGAGGAAGGGGGTATTTTAGTCCTAACCGTGCATGTGGAATCCTACAAATGTAAGTCCTACTAAGAATTTAATTCTTGATATTACCACACTTGGATAAAATCCCTGATTCTTTATCCATGGCTTACATGGACTGATAGTTGAGCATTGATAGTTGTCGTTGTTAAGAGGCCTTAAAACTGAAATCTCATACCGTGGAGAGGCCAGCTTGATGTGGGTCAATAATATTTTCCATTGAATTTTGTAACAGAACAACGAGTTATTATGTAGTGGGTGTGTCTTAAGCTTTGAGTTGTGATATAATCACTCTTTCTTTCTAGTGTTTATTACCCTTATTATATTTAGTCTGAGATTTTATTGACAAAACACTTTAAGGATATAACAAAACTTAAAAATTTAGATAGTAAAAATTTGAAGTTTTTCAATTGACATTTCAAGAAATATATATAAAATATATATATAAAAGAGAGAGAAAATAAAGAGAAGTGAATTATTATTATTTTTAATATGTAAGAGATATGTATTTATAGGGTTATATGTATTTTTTAATTTAAGATACAAATATTCAATGAAAGAATATAACTACTCATTAAACGGTTGCAACTTAAAAATAAAAATGTTCATATATTTTTTAGAACACCTTTAAGGACACGGTCATGTCTCGAACTGTGTCTATCAACACATCCTATAACACGTCTATGTTCTTGTTCTTATCTGTATCTGGAAGTTTGAAACTTGTCGAACGCAGTTTAAAACATAGTCGTACTTCAAATCGTACTACTTTCCGAAAAATATGCTTTTTGTTAAATAATTCATTTTATATTAAATACACTTAACATGGTCATACACACGCCTGTATTAATCTCCATCGTATGTTTCTTATATTTTTCGTTGTTGTATATATAAAAATAAAATGAGATCCACATTTCTCTTATATTTATATACTTTATATACCCAATTATATTAAATTATTTGAACAAGTCAGCCCAATCCCTTGCTGAGTAACTTGTGAGTCCTTATGTTGGTTTTGATATTGGACATTGGCCCATTTCCACTGTGCAAAATTGAAAAATAATGGCTAAAATACCAACTGAAGAATCAATCAATCTGCTCCTTTATCAGGGAACAACAGATTATTCATGGAAAACCTCTGGCAAAAAAAATTTTTCATGTGGCGCAATATGATCAAAGGCCATTAGTACCTAAGGGAAATAAGCATATCTTGGGATTCACTCAAAGCTGCTACACCAAATTATTGATTCTTGCATGCCCTCTCCCTTTTTCACTGCACAATCACTAGCACCAAACATGCGCACTAACTTATATTTCTTTCTTTCTTTCTTTATTTCTTTATTTCACTCGATTTATTCCTGTTCAAAGACTCTATAAGTCATGATTCAATTTTCATCACAAGATTGTACCCTCAGCAAAGATTTTAGCTCCTCCAAATTCAGTACCTTGACTCTCTAACTTTCGACCATGGAATATTTGAATTTTCTTTCTTGATGCCGGTGGCAGTGTTTTTTTGTTTTTTTTTTTTTTTCTAGTTGAAATGACTAGCACATTAAAATGTGAGTAACGGGGAGTCAATGAAAGAGTAATTAAGTGATAACTTTTCTTTAAGAAAATTTTGAGGTGTAAAGTTCTACTTTTATAATCGTCAATTTAAAAAATGAGAGTTATCTTGTTAGATTATCTTATCGAAATATTAGTACCGGAAAAAGGGAAAGGCATGGAATCAACATCTAATTTTTCAGATTATCTTGTCAAAGATTATTTTACCAAATGGGGGACGTGGGAATGTACGTTCGATTCTCTGAAATGAAACTAAATAATTATGTAGAAAAATGAAGTGCGTACAACATATCTATATTTTTTTGTGTCCATAAACATGAACAACGGGTAAAATAAATTTAAGATCAAATACACCAAACCAAACAAGCGCAATTAAATTTCATATAGCATTCGAGACTTGAATTTTTCTCTCTTTGTTTTTTTATTAATTTGAATTAATGTCTTGCAAAGATTGTGTGTGATGCTTTTGAACATACATTTGGGACTTGATCAAAGTTTGCATTTCGATGCATTCACAAGCAAAGAATAAAAACGTAGATGTTAAAGAAGAGATAGTACAAAATCGGCTTTAGGGAAAAGGATAAAGATGTATTGTCGTGTCCAAATATACGGAAAGGTAAGAGTAGAAATGAAAAGATGTGAAGGCAAATTTAAGTCTTGGTAAGAACTAAGACCGAGTATCAAACACTACAAGCTTTTTATTGATATGGTGTTTTTTGAGGTGATTTTGGCCAAATCTTTTTCTTTTTCTTGCTTTTTGCTTTTTGTTAGAGATCTACCGATGGATCTATAATATGTTATTAGTTGTATCTTTTTTCTAGGTGAGGTTGTAGTTGAAAAATAATTTTTTTAATTTTTATGAGTTTGATAGATTTAAACATTTCATAAATTGCGGAACTTCACCTTTACTGAGTAAAGAATACAAATCTAAGGTTAGGAGTACACTATTTTTGCAGCTGAGTAAAATTGGTTGATTGTTGTAATGCAAGTGGTTAGTGGGTGTAGTAACCTCTGCTAAATGATTGTTGATCCTTGTTTCTGATTTTGTAATCTGCCTTCTAGTAGAAGTTGTTGTATTCCTAGGTTCCTCTTAGTTTTTTTCAATGAAAGCTTAAATTTAAAAAAAAAAAAAAAAAAAGTATCAAAGACTACAAAAAAATACACTTTAATTTGCAAACATATATATAGGAGGAAAAGCTTACAAGACATAAACAATAACTATATGCTTTTGCAGGAAGTATGTGACACCACAGCTAGTATGTGTCGGTACAAACATAATCGATATTTGATGGTATTGTGTGCACCTTGCAATAGAGATGGAGTTCATTAGATTTTTATATTAGGAGCTTTTAGATTTTAAAATAATTTAATTTGTTGATAGTATTATTAAATATATTAATCGCTTATTCATTATGCTAATCTTTTAAAAAACCATCAAAATTTATTGAAAATAAAATTAAAATGCTATAATCTCAACTATTATGCATTTGATATCTCTATAATTATATAAAACTTCTTTTTTTTTTTGCAGAATTTGAGTAAGATAGACCTATAAAAAAAGTAAAATTATTTGAGCATTTATTTTTTTATGCACATAGACTTCAATTCGAAATAAAGAAAAAATAAAAGAAGAAAAAACAACTTTCTTATTATTTGGACCAAAATGTTATCCAAATTGAAAAATATTTTTACCAATAAAAGAAATGACATAAATTTGCTACATCCATAAAATATTTCTCTAAATCTTCTTTGGAAACAAAAATAAAAAGATCAGCGAACACAAGAATCCATTAGAAAAACGAAATTTGATGAAATCCTAATTACTAGCTGCTCAATCAGCAAGGGTCCAAGTCATGTCATTCTCAAAAATCCAGTGGCAAACCTCAATTTGGCCAGGGCTAGATCCTAGTGCCACAAAGGCACCATGATCTGGACTCCAGGCCGATGTGTCAATATGACAAATTGCAACCCCATCATTGATCTTGATCTTCTCTTTGCTCTTAACATCAACAATTTCAGCCTCATAAACTCTAACTTTGGGCACTGAATGACAGTAATACAGCAAGTACGGGTACACACTCTGGTGACAAGACACAGATTTGGTCACTTGTCCACCGTTGATTCCTCTGACTCTACCTATCATCACATTTTTCTTTGACCCGTTAACATTATCAGTCGTCCTAACGACCACATTGTGGCCCAAGACTGATGCCGCAAAATCCACCAGGTCTTCAACTGAGCCCACACACCTCTTGGTCTCACCCTCGCTGGGTGCTCTCTCGCATTCAGTCAGAGCGTTGATAAGCACGCGCTCCATGGTTGAGTTCTCTAGTGCATGAAAAATTCTCTTCATCTCTGGTAAGTGAAGGGTTGAGAATGGTAATTTTGAAACGATGGATCGGGGCAAAAATGACCTTTTCGGCATTTTATCTACAATGTCGGGCATGACCACAACGTTGCCCTGCTTTAACATGGACTCCCTGAAAAATTTGCCAGGCTCAACCCATCTTTTATTTACAAAACTACCACTGCTACTTGTAATGTTGGTGTAAGCAGCAAAAGTGAGACCTTTTTTAACGTAATCCTTGAAGGATCGATCAGGACCATAAATTTTGAAATCAATGGTAGTGCTGCCTTTTGATCCTTTACCATATTCTTTAAATGTATCATTACCAGGGTTAAATGTTTTCCCATAATTCGTGAAGCTAACTTTGCCTGCATTTGTGTTCCTGGCATAAGATTGAAACGAATCTTGACCAACATTAGCTCCATTCCTGTAGCCAGAGAAGCTAGCGATTGCAGAGTTTGCACCAGTGCCATAGCTCTTGAAATTATTATGCGGGTTGTTACCTGAAACACCATACCCTGTGAAGCTATCATTTGCCACATTACCTAGCTCACCATAACCAGTAAATGTAGATTCAATTATGTTTGAGTCTCCACTATAGGTTGCAAATTCAGCTGGAACTCCCTTTCCTTTCTTGCCATAACTCGTAAATGTTTGAGACCCAGAATTTGTATCCCCACTATAGCTTGAAAATGATAGCTTATGCTTATTGCCATCAGAACCATATGTGGTGAATTTAAGATCTGGTACATTGACTCGATCGTCGTAGTTCTTAAACACGCCGGAGCCGCCCGTTGCACCCGCGCCGTAGTTGCCAAAGATTGCATTAGCAACATTTCCATCGGTTGCATAGTTTGTGAATGCTTCGCTATGGCCTGTCGCTTCACGGCTGTACTTTACAAACGAGTCAGAAACAGAGTTCAGCCCATTTGAGTAATTCTTGAACGAGTCAATCCCTCCGCGTTTAGAGCCACCATAGTTTGTGAATTGTTTGTTGGAATAAAGTGCAAAGTTTACATCTTTATCGCCATTATTGCCTAAACTTGCAGGTTTTGAATCAAAGGAACAGAACAAATTGGCAAGGGAACAAAACGAGTCGAAATGCGATGCGAGTGAGTTTTGAGCAGCGAGTTTGGAGAGGAAAGCGGAGTCTACAGCAGTAAGTGGAGAAGCTTTAGAAAGGAGAAATGGGGGTTTAGGTAAGGTGTTAGAGATGTGTTTGTTCCAATAACGGATCAAAGATGCTTTAGGAGAAAATGGGTTCAACTCGGTAGATGAATCTTGATGGTGCACAATGCTGCTACTTGTAGCTGCTAAAGAGATCTGCAATATTTTGAAACAAGACAAAAAGAACAAGCAAAATGTTACATTACATGCATGTGTGCGTAACAATTGTAACAAAAATACAAAAGGGGAGGAAGCAAACCAAACAAAAAATGCGCAAAAACAGTTTAATTACCTTGGAAGATGAAACTGCGAAGAAGAGAAAGAAGAAGAGAGTTGTCATGTGAGTGGTGAGTTTTCTACCCATTGTTTGGTGCAGCTACCTAGCTCCAATTGTGTAAAAATATATATGCTAAAGTAAGTCCTGTATATCGGTTTATTTATTACAGCAGCTACTTTCCTTTTCTGTCAAGTTTTGCTTTATAGAAAAGTTGGTCGTGCAATCTATTGAGAGATGTTGCACTCTTGAGCATTTTGCTTTTTAGCCATCATTGCCCAGCAATTTGATTTTGAATCTTAGTTTACACACAACAGGCTCTTCCTCTCAGCCCTCCATGCTATTTAGTACTCATAACAAGTTAGGCATTCGAGTTTCCAACAAAATTATATGTTCAAAATAAGAGCCTTTTGTTCCATCACAGTGGCCTAACAGTCAAGTGTTACGAGACATCGTCGAATTTACTTGAAATTTAAAAAAAAAAATCCTTTTCCCACAATCCAAACAAATATATTTGACAAATTGTTAATAATTATATACAAATTTTTAACACTTGCCAAATATATTTTGATACGATTCTTTAATATTCAAAATCATAATAAATTTAAATTTCACTGCTATTAATTTAATTCTTCAAATGTTTAAATCATTCCAAAACTATAAGTGACCATTCAAATTATTTGACTCTTTATTTTTTTATTTTAATACAACGTAAACAAAATTTCATAAATTTTAAGAATATTGACCTATGCTTACACTTATGAGTGCACTTGTTAAAACATAATTTACATTAAGGTGGGATTCACATTTTCTATGTACTCTAACATCTAGACAGAAGTATATAATAAACTAATTAAACAACCAAATGGTGGCCAATACCTAATAAAATATACTAAAAATCTAGGAAATGAGTGCAAGAAGAGAGGACAATTGTGTATGAATGAGATTTTTTAACAGGCACAATCACTGAAAACGGTCTTCTTCAGTCTAAGATTTGAGTTGCAATCAATTTCTTTATCATTAGTTATTGTTTTACGTGATCTAATTTGAGGGTTGAGCTTAGAAAAACGTGGGTTAAGAAATCTAGAGCATATAAAATAAGTTGTTAATGGGGGTGGTGGAGACTGATACATGTTGCAGTAGACCACTACGTAATGTCTGAGGAAAACCAGGATCAAGGCAAACGGGGGCAGTTGGGCAGATTCCACAAATACACAAATCTCAAAAATTGTAAGAAATATTTCTTAATACTAGAGAGTGAAGACTAAGACAAAAGCAACCTTCAAATTTGTAATAACAACTCTTGTTCCACATACCTTACACTTTTGCTCTGTTTTGTTTTTGTTTTGGTACAATCTTGGAGCTTCTACAAAATAACCAATATACAGAAAATGTCAAAAATGAAATATGCTTCGTTTTTGGCTCTATGGAGTTCCAGTGTGACCCCATTTAGACCGACATCGTCGTTTTTGGCTCCATGAACTCCTCTTTCATAATTTTCAATTCATTAAAATTTTGTAGCTGTATTTACCGAGAAATGTTGGATTAGCCGATAGAAATTGTTCTTATTTAAATAAAATTTTGAATTTGAATCATATTTAATTTTTAAATTTTTTATTATTATTATAATTTTATTCGAATTAAATTATATTAGTTATAATTCAGTAGTTCTAAATTAAAAACTAAATTGAAGTTAATATTATTTCTTTATACTATATTAGAAAATTAGAAATATATACGAGATTTGACAACAATTTCAAAGAAGTAACTTTTTTTTTTTACAATTAAACATTGTAAACAAATCAATTGTCACGGCGATCGACAATAAAACTGATACCTTAAGAATGTTTAATTTAAGGAATTTTTACAAAAAATATCCAATTTTTAGATTTATTTTTCAGCACAGTACCAACTTTTTTAAAACAATTACAGGCGTGTCCATTTTTATTAGAAATGAGATGCGTGCCCACTTTTTTCCGTCTCTTTCGATGTTCTCATTTTTCATTCCTCCGTTGTATTCTTTTTATACTTCATCATTTTCGAATTCCAGCTTCCTCATACTTCATCATCATCATCTTCTTTTTATTCTTCAATTTCTCCGCCAGGGACCACTGTCCTCCGCCGCTGCCGCCCTTCCTTCGAATTCAAACTGCCTCCGCTGTATTCTTCCGCCCCTACTGCTGCTTCTTCTTCTTCTCACGGAATTGTCTCTTCTTCTTCTTCTTCTCACGGTAAGATTTTTAATTTAGTTAATTCTCATGTTTAATAAGGTTTTTAGTTGTTGAAATTCAATTCTAGCTATGAAATTTGATTTGGGTTTTTGCTTAAATTATTGATAGATGGCTCTAATTTCTATACTGTTTTCAAAGATTTAGGCTTTAGTGGGTTGGTTGAGTTTGAACCTTTTTTCTCTTTTTGTGTATTGCAGCTGATGCCATCTCTTCATAGACATGAAGACAAAGATCCAAAGGGTTTTTCTTTTCTGGGTTTTAGTTAAAAAAAAAAAAGCAATTTGAGGCATGGGATTGTGATGTGATGGTGATGCCCACTTCTTGCAAATGAAAATGGTGAAGCACCCAGTAACCAGTTACCTTGGCTGGAAAAGAAACAAAAGCAGCAGGTGAACCAATTTAATAAACTGCTTTAGAAAGCCTTCCTCTCTTTCCTCTGATCTATGCAAGCACAGATGGTTGCCACCACCAGCATATGAAACCACGAGCATGTCCATTTCCTTCTCTCATTATATAAAAACGCAATCATTTTGCTCTTTTTTTTACCCACCAAAACTGAAATAAATGTCTTTATGAATTAAAGAAAAGAAAGGAACCTCCTAATCTGTCTTGTTCAGTGACCAGGATTAGGCTATATAATGCATTTATTCTGCTTCATCAACCAAAACTAATTGCTCACACACACTCCAATCAATCAAGAAAAGAAAAATA
>CATIWM010411988.1:0-23914 GCA_949671775.1 Mallotus repandus | reverse complement strand
TTTTATTTGGTTGTTTCGGTTGTTTTGATTGTTTCAGTCATTTTGGTTATTTCAATTATTTTCGTGGTTATTTTATTTAGTTGTTTTTTGTTGTCAAATACATATTTTAGAGAAAAAAATCAACCATGTTTTTGCTAATTTTTTCCACTTTTTAATTTTATCTAAAAAAAATCCCTACTAATTTCCCATGGAAGCCCATGCCCTTAATTGTATGGTCAGCTTATAAATTTAAGTCTACATTGATACCCATAAAGTATTGGATAATTTGAAAATTCTTAATTGCTCCTTATACAAAAACTTTTGAAGAGAGAGCACTAGGGAAAGTGAAAATTTGGACACATACCCTCAATTAATATCTTGGACCCATAAATGGTAAACCATCCGTTTTATTTGGATTAGATGAAAATTGTTAAAATTTTTAAGTTGTTATGTTTAAGGAAAACTAAATTAAGATGACAAGCATCCTTATGTCCATTTCATTTCAAAGTTTACATCAAGGTTAATTACATAAGAATGCTACTTTTAAGCACAAAATGTCATTAATAATTTAGTATAGTTTGTTGTATTCAAAACCCACAAGTGCATAGACCATGAATTGTACCATAAATAGATATCATTTCCACGAGAATTGAATATTAATTACTAATATTTTTACTTGTTTTCCTAGCTAGCAAATAAAAGTAAATGAATAAAGAAATTATAATGAAATTATAAGTAACTAAAACTTAAATGAAAATCAATCACTTAAAACTTATAGCTTGGATATTGTTTCACTATTCTAGATTGATCACGATCAACTTAGTTATTATTTCTTTTGATTTCAGTTAAGGGTAATTGTTCTAAATTACTTAACGACTCTCCTAAGTTCAGTCAAGAATATTAAAACTAAAATCTAACATACTTCCGTGATTAAAGGTTAACAACTCTCCCAAGTTCAGTAAAGAATGTAAAGATTAAAATCTAAGATACTTCCATGGTTAAAGGTTATTCAAAACTCATTATATTCCTTAACAAGTATTTTATCCCTAAAGAGCTCGCCTACTTCCATGGTCGAATGATCTAAGTCTTATAAATTTTAAGCTAGCAAATTCCTCTAACTTCCGTTGGTTAATATACCCATAAACATAAAATTAACCGGATCCAAAATTGAAAGTAAGAAAATAATCACAACTCATAGAATTAACTAAAAATTTAATAACTAAAATATGTGGTTGCGAAAGCTACTCCAAATCCAAACCCTAAAAGAAAGTTTAGTCATGCATGGCTTCAATAGCTCAAAGAAAAACTACAAATATGAAAATAAATAACAAGAGAATAAAGAAGAAGAATAGAAAAAACTTCTTTTGAGGATGCTTGATTTCTTCAACTTTTGTTGGCCTTCTTGAACTCTTATTTCTAATTTTTGATGTCTAATAATCATGTACAAACTCATAATATTCCTCTAATATAAGTATTACATGAAGGAATCTGAATTCCCATCCAAATCTTCAAGAAGAAAATTTTTCACTCATCACGGTCTATCACACATGGCCATGCTTCAAACCATACTTCAATTCGTTCCTTTCGGCACGATATGAACACAACCATGCCTCAAGTTAGATTTTTATACCAAAAGGCATATGGTCGTGGTTCAGGCCATGTCAATAATTCGTCAATTCTTCAAGTTAGGCAGAAACATAGCCACAACATAGACATGTTGCAGGGTGTGCTTCTGATTTTGAACGGTCTAGTGAACGACACGTGCCGTGACATGCTCATATCATGACCATGCTCGATTTTTGTCTTTATTTTTAGAAATCCTTATTTAAAATTACCTACAAAAGAGGATAAAATAATCAAAACTAAAAGTAATCCTAATTAGATTAAAATTAAACTAAAAACATTAAAGTCTTAATTAAAACTCTAAAATAAGATTTATTCCTAATCAAACTAAAATCCTTTAAGCATAGCTATATATATATATATATATATAACTTAATTAAAATTATACTAAAAATATATGTAAAATTTATATACATCATAGTTACAATATTATTTTTTATGATATTATTTAATGGAATGAACTATAAAGAAAATGAAACTATATAAATCCAATATATAAAGAAAAAAATCTCCAAAAGCACATGATAATTTTTTTAATATAATTTTCTCCTAACGAATCATTGTTGAAGATTGATGTTATATTAATAATTCATTATAAAATAATTACGATATTATTTGTTGGAGTAAAGTATAAAATTTAATAGTGAAGCTATACAGGTGCATAATATAAAAAAGAAGATAACAAAAATCTTTTATATATACTTCTTTAAAAAAAATCATTTTGATGTTATATCACATAACATAAAAAAGAAAATATATAAAGAAGAAAATCACAAACTCACTCACAAAATCACATGATAATTGAAATATTATAAAGAAAAAAAAAATAGAAACCCACACACAAAATCACATAAACATGATATTGGAATTTAAAAAGGCATTTTAACAAAGAAATATTTATAAGAAAAAACTTGGGGATCAAATTCAAATAAGAAAAATCAAATTAGCTACATCGTGTATTATGCTAAAATATTAACCCCTAAAAAAAAGAATGGGTTCATTTCACATCGGAACTTTGAGCGTTTCAGGTTTTTTTCTTTGTAGCTTCTTTTTTCTTGTTTCAGTAATTTTTTTTTCAATGTAAAGTTAAAACATAATTATTTAATAATTCTGTTCCTATTAAACTAGAAATCCTTAAAGTAGGAATAAATAAAAATTCTTTAAGTTCCAATTAAAAAGGAATAGAATTGTATAAATTTCCAAGTTTCAATCAAAATAGAAGTAGGATTATATTTCAAAATTTTAACTAAAAATCCAAAAGTGTGCTTGGAATAAATGAATTTCATAAAATTGTTTGCAATTCCAAATGATTTTTGTTTGGTTTAAATGAATATGTCATAGAAGTTATTAGCAATTTGAATTTTTTAATTTTTATGGAACTGATTATAACTAGATCAAATTCTAACAAAATGCTAGAAATTTTCAAATGAATTCCATGTTTTTGAAGTCTATATTTCTAAAATAATTAAAATACCCCTCATTATTTTTACTTTCAAAAATATCTTTCTTTATAAAAAGATATTTTTTGACCAAAATTTAAAATTAACTTGAATTTAGAATTACCAATACAATATAATAAAAAATATATAAAATTTATTTAAAATTAATTTTATAAACTATTCATTTCAATCCAACACACTTAGATTAATAAAAATTTATTTCCAAATAAATTATATTTAGAATTTATTTGAAAATTAAATGAATTTTTTTATTGAAATGAAACCAAATATAGTGTAAAGTAAAATAAATTGAAAAACAATCAAATAAAAAAATAAATATTTTTTCAATAGTATGTGTATAATGGGACAGGGAACATGTTGTAGCAGATGGAATCAACATGGTTAAAACTGGATCATTGCTTTGTTAATTCATATTTCCTTTCTTTATTATTGATACTTCTTGCTTCTTTCCTTTTATCATTTTAACGATTCAGCTTACTTTGTGAGTCACTTTTAGCAACTTGTACTTGAGTACGCAACAAAATAAATAACATAAATTAATCTCATCACTTGCAGAAAAGAGTGACATAACTAAATTATGGGTGGGTGGGTGGATGACATTTGTCTCATTTAACGTGAAGTCTCGATTTTAAAATTTCTCCTCAACATTCAAAAAATTTATTATTTTGCAATTCATCTTTTAATCTTTTTGGAATTCAATATATAAATTTCATTGATGAGTGTGGTGATCCTTTTAAATTATATTGATATACCTATTACCCTACCGACCGACGTACAAATGTATTGATAATAATAAATGTTAAATAAAAACTAAATTATAGAGAATAATCACACGCACATATGGAAAATATAGTACATGATTTTTAAAATAAAAAATTATAGCACTTAAATAAATTTTAAAAAATTAACCATTCAATTAAATATTCTTTGTATTTTATATTTTACTAATAAAAATATGATAGGACTATATCATGAACTTTAGTTATTTTTGTCAATTTTATTCTATTTATAAAATTATGGTGGATTGGTACATTAACTTTTAAATTTTTTGAAAATCTATCTAGGGTTAAAATAGTATGTGTCCATGTTGACATAAAATGCTGACATGACATTTATGTGTAAATTTATTTGCTGATGTAAAAATTAAAAGAAGAAATTAATAATTTTCTATCTTTAATTTTTATCTTTTTTTCAAATATATATATATATATTTACTTTACAAAAATATTTTGCACATCCATGCCATGTCATCATGTGTTGGAGCCCTAGAGAGGGGATGAATAGATCTAATTGAATTATAGAAGAAAATTAAAAGATAAAATGGAAAATAAAAGATGGTTTAGGAAGAATGAATATGAACAAAAATAAGAACAAGAAGGATAAGTTTGACATAAACAATTTAAGGAGTTCGGATTATAATCAATCTTACATCTCAACCTAACTTATCCACAAGTTAAGATTTTCAAATCCACTCTAATCTTATATGCCAAAATTGTTACAAGTTCTTTTCAAGGCTCAACGTTAAACCTTTATACATCGCATTTTTTAGGCTCACTTACAAGCCTTTACAAGTGTTTTTCTCAACACACACACCAAATTTATTCTTAAGTGTTTTCAAGACTCACACTTAAACCTTCCCAATTGTGTTTTCAACCCTAATTTAAAAGCCTTATAACAAGTTATTTTTGAAGATATCCACAATAATCCAAAGAGAAAGAACCTCACTACCCACTTCTTCGACCCCAAAGATTGAGTAGATGAAAGAATCCTATCTCTAACACTCACCCAATTCTCGCAAGAAGGGTATAAACAAACTCAAAATGAGTTTGTTTACAAACAAAGAATATACAAAGGAAAATTGTGAAAGAAATAAATTTAGCTCAATGAAAAAGAAATAAATTTAGCTCAATGAATTTTAGATAATAATTTTACTCCACAAAGTCTTAAACTCTTCAAATGATGTATTGAGCTTGTATTTATAGTGGAGTATGGAAAACTAATTGTTTGGAACTTTGATTTTCATCCCCAACAAACCTCCATTTTCTTTAACTTTTGCAGGAGAAAAGATGCTCACGATCATGATGGGAGGTGTCACAATTGTGACCTCCAATATCATAGCCATTGGAGCTCTAAAATAGCCATTATAGGAGTTGCCAAATTAAGGCAATGGCACTCATGACCCTTCTCATGACCGTGATAGGGACCGTGAGCGGGCAATGCCATGTTTTTTCTTTACTTGGATTTAACTTGCTCGGCATCGTGATTGGGATGCTCATGATCGTAAGGGTGATGCTTACAACCATGAGTGTCATTGCCACTTCATATAACATGAATTCGGCTCTCTTTTGTTTCGTGATGCTCCTCACAATTATGACCAAGGTCGTGAGGAGTCTTATAACTCCTGCATTACTTTGTTTTAACTCCAATTTGTTACTTAGTAATTATAACTTTGACCATAACTTAAATGCACACTTGAGTACACATATTAGTAGACTAAAATTAATTGTTAAAATCAAAACCAATATTAATTAGAGATTGATCATGTAAAGGTCAACATGCTATTTCAATATGAGCACATGCTATTTTGAATATGGATAAATTTGCAACAAATTAAGAACTTCACATACCAATTCACCATAATTTATAAAATAGAATAAATTGACAAAAGTAAATAAAATTTATGATATAATTATACAATAATCCTGTTATATATCATAAATTTAATAATCATAGGATAAAATATACCATAGGCATAGGCACATGAAAGAATCTTTTCTTATAAAAATCTTTATTATCACTGTTTCTTAATACCTCGTTTGTCCTTTACAAGGAAAAAAAAAAAGCACTCTGGATAAAATTTGATGTTTTTTTTTTGGATTTTTTGTTTTATTATTAACAAAGCTGAGCAAATAAAAGGTTATGGATTGTATTCTTTTCTTAATCTCTAAACATGTGACACGATGAGGAAGAAGTGTTGCAATGTTATTGCAATTGTTACTGGTCAAAATTCTGACATAAAAATACTGTCAGGCATTTTAAGGTGTAAAATTCTTTTCAAAGACATTTTAAAATGTAAAATTTAAATTTTATCATCATCAATTTAAAAAAGAAAAGTTATTGAAATCATATAACTACTCTATTTAAAGAAAAGCTCTATCTACAACGTATTTGTGCCCGACCAATTTAATTAGCTAAAAATATTAAGCTAAATTATACATGTAATTATCATGCTTAATTATAATTATTTTTTTCAATGGTCTCTCCACCATAAATGTGTTATACCATGAACCAGTCCCATCAGCCAGCCAAGGGCAACATATTACAAAATTTTGATTCCATCTACAGCACATTACAATAAATGTAAAAAATTCTCATTCAGCTTCCTTTGGTATAATAATGTCAAAGTCAGTGACAACCCATTCTGCTACTTCACCACTGCTCACATATATCTCTGTTCCCAGATCAATTGATGGCCAATATCTGTCCGCAGGTTTAGTGTCAGGATCCTGTAGTACAAATAACAACTATATTAAATTTGATTGATCACAAAACAAATTTACAAGTTTTCACTTTTAAATATTTACATGTACAAA
This sequence comes from Mallotus repandus, assembly GCA_949671775.1. Lineage (NCBI taxonomy): Eukaryota > Viridiplantae > Streptophyta > Magnoliopsida > Malpighiales > Euphorbiaceae > Mallotus > Mallotus repandus. The sequence continues at coordinate 17,259 of CATIWM010411988.1, read as the reverse complement.
CACAGAATTCATATTTACCTGGTAAAAGTACAGTGCCTGCGATATCCTACCAACATCAAGTTCCCAGGTTCTTGGATCTCCTATCCAACCCTCACCCTTGTTTGTAGGATATCCATATTCACCCCAAGCAGGATGAGGAAGAATTTGCAATATCTCTTGTGGTTGAGGATTGCTATATGGATCACATGCACTATATGGCTGTTCAAGGAAGAGGGCATTGCCTGGCGCACACCATAAGTGGTAAGCATCATAAGGATAGTTGTCTCTGTCGGTCCGATGAATTCGAGTTCCATTAGGAAGGGTGTGATAAGGAGGGCAAAGTTTTAGATCATTAGGTTTGCACCATGGTTGAGTTTCAGGGTTTATGATCATTTCACTATATCTAGTAACATCTGTTGTCACATCCCCATCGCAAGGTTCTCCATTGTTTTTCCAGCATCCTCCCATATCCATTAGGTAGAACTGGCTATGGTTACCACCTCCTTGCTTTATTTCTAGTCTGAATTTTACTTTGAAATTGGGTGACTTCGGAACCTGTAATTGGGTTATTGTTATTATCAAAGAAATGGCATAAGATAGTTTACTTAATTCACATAATTTCTCAATGTATAATCAAGAATGCTTACTATTTTTGACATCCCTCTAGTCTGATAATGGTATCCGCCGGAGAATCCAGAAGTAGCATCTGACCTCAAGTATAGCATCAACCATGGATAATTTGATGATGTCTGCAACAAATGGTGAAAAACCCAACTTCCTTTTCCAATCTCCTTTACCCAAGTGACGTTGAAATAAGAAGTGCCATTGTCATTAGAATTCAAGTCCCATGTCCCATAGAAGCTCCCTCTTAACACATTATTATTCTTCTCTTCGAAATGCGTATAGTCGTGGTATATCAACGGCATGTTCATGCACCCTTCCCCGAAGCATGGGAATCTAGGTTCCGGTGGAAATGGGACCGATTTCTTGCCGTTCTCTGGGCAGATAGCTGCCATAGTATCCATATTTCCACTTTTGAGCATGATCATCCAAAACTGCCATGGCCTAGGATTGTCCTCTACTTGGCATTTGTTACCCAAATATATTTCCTTTTCAGCTGCGTATACATCTACATTACTGGCACTTAACCCTCCATATGAGCCATTCAATATGCCAAGCTTGTTGTCTTTCTCATCTATCTTGTGCACTAACTTAACTGCATTCATCAAATTTGAAAAAAAAAAATAGCTTATCTACATTAATTGCACGAATTAATTCAACCCACTAGGTAAAAATATCGCAACAGGATCTGTAGAATTCATTTATTGATGAATCTATATGATCATAAATAGCAACAACCTGATGGAAAATATATATACCTGGGGACGTCGACCGATCAAGATCAAAGCAATCTGCCATCCTAGGACTACCCATCCCAGGAGTTTCTTTGTTAACCTCGTTGCATTGGTTCCATGCTTCGATTGCCACCCTAAGTTCATCTCTTCTCATCCCAGGATCACCAATTGCTGATATGTAACCATTTGGACCGGCCACTACCACCACATAGAACTCAAGAGTACAATAATAAAGTACTAAAAGTCCGAAAGAAAAGTTATGAAGCCTCCTCATCTTTTCCATCCACATATATTACTTGTAAAACTATATATATATGGATGTGAACATTATGTATGGGTAACAGCATTTTTGCTCCTAAAAATTCTATTATTTTTATAGTTAAGTCCTAAACAAATTTATTTACAATCAAATATGATAAGTTTTAAAAAATCTTTAGTTAGTCTTATCCGTTAGTCAAAATAATTATGCATCACTTAACTCTTAATTGTATTTTTTACAATTTAAAGCTATAAAAAATAGTTTATTTTTATATTTAAATTAAATAATATTTTTATTTTCTTACTTATGACTTTTGTGTTAATTTTCACAATCATTGTACAATTCATTAAAGTAATATAAAAAAATAATAAAATGAAAAGCAATAATTTTAAAATTATTAGTTGAATATCATAATGATAAATATAATTAATTTAAAGTATTTTATCAATAAATCATTTTAATAGTTATATCATAGATGAATAAATATTTTGTATATTTGGATAAATTCAATTAGTTTTGTCAATATTGTAATTCATGTTAGATTTCAGATAATTGTTAAATTTAATTGGATTTCAATTCGACACAAATTTATTAAACAATATATTTATCTATATTACAGCAAACATTTGAACAATCGAATTAGTGAACATATTTAACTAATATTTTTATTATCATAAAATATAGTTAATTTGAAATGAAATTATTATTTTCCATTATTCTTTATTTTAAAAATTATCTTGATAAATAATATAGTTCTTATTAAACATAAGTAAAAAAAATTGTTGCTTCATTAAAATATAAAAACATGTATTGCCTTTGTAATTTTAGGATGAGAGGTAAGAAAAAAATTAAGGTTTGATTAATAAAAAATTGGTTTGATTGACATGTAGGACTAACGAAAATTTTTCTCTAAAATTTGATTGTAAAAATAATTTTTTTATAAGACTTAATTGTAAAAATTATGATATTTTTAGAATTAAAAATGTTATTATCCCAATAATGTTAGTTGCTATGAGTACGTAAAATATCTCTTCCGATGATTTTTCCATCCTTTTAGGCTTTGACAGATTTAGAGTTTGGTTGGAAATATTATTCCATTTAATTTCTTTTAACTTCATATCCTTACATACGAACGATAATAACAAGTTTTGCGTGTGCAACCATTTCTTTTTGTATATATCCAACTTTTATTATTGGGTGTGCCTTCTGTTTTCCAATGAATTCTACGTCAAGTAATCCTTCAATTGTAAATTTGTTTCCTTTTTCAAGGGTATTTTTGAACCATTTTAAGAGTATATCTCGTAAAAAGAAAAAAAAAAGTTAATGAGGATGGTAACACTGTCTGATTAGCTAGCTCTAAAGCTTTTCCTAGTTAATTCATTCTAATGTTTTCAAGGTCTCACACATCCTTCATGTTCCCGTTTACTCTTTTTCTTTGCCCATTGCGCATTTTGATAGTTTGGTTACTGAAATTAATTCCACCGTAATCGTTGCCATAAAATGTTTGAAACTTTTTCCAATATTTTAAGCATTATTCAGGGCACATAGTATGCTAAAATGCTGGATGATGAATTTGGTCTATCTAGTTTCACCTACTGTCAATAACTTATAGGCTGCGTTTTAGCAAGATTAATGCCACAAGCACTAGCTACTGAGCAGCTCCAAATTAATAATGACATCACTCCAAAATATAATTTTTATAACAACCATGGTATTTAATCACATATATGATTGCTAATCCTGCCTAAGCCGAATGATCTACCATTCAGGCACGGAGATTGGCATCAAGGTTGAGGTTGGAGGTTAGAATCCCCCTCCCCACCCTCCAACCTCCCAAAAATATGGTTGTTAAAAAAAAAAACCACATATATAACAACTCTCCATTTTTTTTATAACTTCTTTCTGAAAAAAAAAAAAAAAAAAAGCTGTGCGACATGAAAACTTAAAGCTACACAAACTTTAATACAATTGTGTTAAACTGCAAATGCTCGTATGCATTATGCCAAGTTATGATTTAGTGAAATCTGAAGTGAATCTATTCTACGCTTCTCGTACTTTATGTCATCCTATACAAATAAGGAAAATGAGAACAGAAGCGTACTTAAAGACAAGCATTTAAGCAATTAATAGCAAGAGTCTAAATACTTCACCATGCCTTGTAACTCTTCAAGTAAAATAGGTCAACAGTAATATCTCTGTCTTAGCAACAATAATAGCTTTCTTTTCTTTCGCTGTTCTTCAATGCTGGGTTTCAGATCTCCAATGTTAACCAAGCAAGATGAGCATTATCTCGTGGAATTGTAGAGGAGCTAGCAATCCTATGACTATCAAGGTCATAGTGACCGGGTACTCTCATCCCCCCGGATCTTTTTGGTACTCGGTCCGGAACTCTAAAAACATAATACCAATTTGAAGGAAAAAAATATTAATAAGTAATAAAGACTGAAAAAAATAAACCAATAAATAAAATAAAGGCTTGAAAAAATGAAATGCAGCTCATTAGATTTAAATGATGATGATAATCAAGTTGAAGTTGAAGTCTCAAAAGCCAAAAAGAAAGAGGATAGCAGCAGTAAACCATAAAATGCAAGAGAGAATAAGAAGTCAAGGAAGAAGAAATTAAAGAAATTATATTTATCTCTAAGTGACTTGATATTTTATTTTGCTCTAAATTTAAATTGCTATGTTTTGTACTCCTAATATGCATGATCAACGTCAAAGTTTAATATTAATTTATGAACTATGTTTGATCATTACATGTATTGGTCAGAATTTTTTTTTAAAACTTTTGACGTAATTATTCTAAACTAAAAAAGCTCATTATTATTTGCTAAATGAACCAAAAATATACATTTGACGTACCACGTACCGAAAAAACATATCGGCTAAACCTACCTCCAAAGTATTGTATATATTGATACTAGAGTTTCAAGGACCAGTATCCGTCCCACCAACTAAAACGTACTGCGTACCTGACACCTATGGTCAAGGTCCTCAAAAAACTAATGAAGAAATACAAACCATCAATGGTCTTTTTAATAGAGACGAAACAAAAAGTTGCGCACGTGCAAATATTGAGACAACAACTTGGCTTTGCTAACGGCGAATACCAAGAACCGGTGGGAAGATTTGGAGGTTCAGCACTTTGGTGGAAAGAAGAATGGCGGCTACAGATATTAAAGAAAACCCCAAACTATATTGATGTCTGGGTATCTGAGGACAAAGAATGGTACTTCACAGGGGTGTATGGCAGTCCAAGGAAAGAACAGAGAGTAGAGATTTGGAACGAAGTCAGAAAGCCAGAGATGTAGGGAGCTATCGCTTGGCTTTTTGTTGGTGATTTCAACGCCTGTGCTAGAGCCGAAGAAAAATTGGATGGTAATTATCTTGCTTATTCCCAATTAAGAGATTTCAATGATTTGTTAGCAAACTGCTCCCTCGTGGATCTGGGTTTCAAAGGGGGAGCATTTACCTGGCATAATAAACAAGTAGGGGAGCGAAATATTCAAGCAAGGCTTGACAGAGCCTTAGCGAATGCTGAGTGGGTTTCTCATTTTGAATTTGCGTTGGTGGAGCATGAGAGCTTTTTGGGGTCAGACCATAGATCGTTAACCATGCATTTGTAAATTGATAGGAAAAGAAGATCAAGAAGATTTATATTTGAAGCGAAATGGGAAAGAGATAGAGAGTGTAAAGAGCTGATTCGAAATAGCTGGACGAATGAAGAAGAAGATCCTAGCTGGGAAAACAAACTAGAATTAAAGCTAATTAACCTGAGAGGGGAAATTGTAAATTGGTACAAGAGAAAGCAAAAGGAAAAAGAAGAGAGGATCCAAGTCATACAAAAGCGCTTTGAAGAAGCTCATCAAGGAGATTTCTGTGAAGCTAAGAAAAATGACTCTTCTCTTGTGCAAATTAAGATTGATGAAATCTAGAGGAATGAGGAAATTTTTTGGAAACAAAGATTGCATATCCAATGGCTAAGAGAGGGTGATCGCAACATGAAATTCTTTCATCTTTCAGTGGTTCAAAGGACATAAACCAATCAAATACATAGAATTAAATTGCAGAATGGGCAATGGCTCAGAGAAGATAAACTGATAAAAGAACAAGCTGTAAATTTCTTTGAAAGATTGTATACGAGAGAAGCAGTGGACCTAGAAAAAAATATGGAAGACGTAATACCACAGCTGGTGATAGATGACATTAACAGCAAACTTCTTGGGGAGGTTAACATGGAAGAAGTAAGGCAACTGTTTTTAGGCTTGGTAAACTGAAATCCCCGGGTCCTGATGCTTTTTCAGGGATCTTCTACCAGAACAATTGGGAAGTTATCAAAGAAGATGTGTTCAAACCTGTCAAAAGTTTTTTCTCAACAGGTACTATCCCCCTAAACTTTAACCAAACCACCATAGTGCTCATTCCTAAGAAGAAGAACCCAGAACGTTTTGAAGAATTTTGGCCTATTCGCTGTTGCAACTTCTCATACGAGATAATCTCCAAAGTGATGGCAAATCATCTCTAAAATGGCTCCCTGAATTAATTACAAAACAGACAGGGTTTGTGAGCGGCTGAGATATACAAGAGAATATCATTGTAAACCATGAAGTTAACCATGAGTTGAGAAATAGATTCAAAGGCAACAGAAGTTTCTTCGCCCTCAAACTAGACTTGGAAAAAGCTTACGATAGAGTGGACTGGGGCTTCCTCAAGCAAATTCAATCTCAGTTGGGTTTCAGTGACAGATGGGTGAATATGATAATGACATGTGTAGAGATGGTTAACACAATAATGCTGATTAATGGAGAACTCTCCCGAAGTTTTGAGCCTTCAAGGGGCTTGCAACAAGGAGATCCCATATCTCCGTACCTCTTTATCATGATGGAAGATTATCTCTCAAGACTTGTGATCAAAGAGCAACAAAATGGCAGTATTAAAGGCATCAAAATCACAAGAAACTGCTCATTCTTTATTTGCAGACAACACATTGGTGTTTGGGGAGACTACTCAACAAGAAGTGGAAACTTACAGAGTGGTGTTGGAGAAATATTTGAAGTGTTCAGGGCAAAAATTTAATCTAGACAAGTCAGAGATCACTTTTAGTGCAAATACAAAACAAGAGGTGAAAAGCAGGGTGTGTGCTACATTGGACATAAAGGAAGCACCTCTTTCTTCTAAGCGCCTGGGCATCCCAATAGATTGAGGACAAACAAGAAAAAAACTATTCAGCTATCTAGTGCAATGGAGGCAAGACAAAACTCAGGCTTGGAAAATAAAATTTTTATCTCAAGCAGGGAGGGAAATTATGGTCAAAGCGGTTCTCCAAGCCCTTCCCTCTTTTGTAATGTCAATCTTCAAACATCCATCGGGAGTGCTTAATGACCTCAAGAAATTGATTAGGAGATTCTGGTGGTATAAAGACATTGAGAAAAGGAAACTTCACTGGATCAAATGGGGTTCCTTTACTCTTCCAAAGCATTGTGGGGGTCTGAGTTTTCGGGAAACTTTAATCTTGTAATGCTTGGTAAGATGGGTTGGTTACTGCTTAGTAATGAAGACTCTATCTGTGCTATGCTGCTAAAAGGGATATATTTTCCTCATAAAAACTTCATGCAAGCTAAATTAGGTTACAAAGGCTCCTAGATATGGTCAAGTATCCTTCAAGTAAGAAATTTGGTTGACAAGGGGTACAAATGGAATGTGAATTTAGGGGCTAAAATTCAAATTTGGGATGATCCTTGGGTTCCAAACCTCTCGGACTTCAAGATCCAATCGAAGAAACCAGAAAATGCACACATCTCTTTGGCGAGGGATCTGATTGACCATGAGAGATGTATGTGGGATGATTTGTTGCTCCAATCCCTCTTCACTCCTGATGAGAGGCATGTTATCAGATGTATTCTAATTAACCCTAAACAAAGAAGGGATAGGATTGTCTGGCATCATGAAAAACGGGGTAATTACTCTGTCAAATCAGGTTACAAAGTCCTGAAACTGAATCACAGTAGGACTGAAAGGAATGAAGATCAAGAACAGGTTGGGAATTCCGATAAGTAGCTGTGGAATCTGGAATCTAGAGGTCCCTCCAAAAATCAAGAATTTCATTTGGAGAAGTGCTTGGGATATTGTCGCAATAAAAGCAAATCTGATGCGCAGGGGATGTGGAAGAGAGATGGTGTGCAAAAGATGTGATGCAGTAATAGAAGACTTGAATAATCTTTTGTTCTTTTATGACCAGTCTAGACAAATCTGGTATGCTAGTTAGTTTGGCTATGGACCAAGAGAGGACCAGTTCATATCTTTTATAGAATGGTGGAAGGAGCTTTTTCAGATGCTCAAGGAGTCGAATAACTTAGAAGTTTTGAACCTAGCAGCCCTTACATGCTAGAATGTGTGGAAAGTGAGAAATGCACTACAATTTGAAGATAAGAAAGGAAGACCCATCAGCTACTCTAGTTCGGATTAATGAAGCTTGGTAGCAAATCCAGAACTCTAGAGATATCAATTTCAGTGAGGAACATTTGGAAAGATCTCTATCTATCTCAAAAAATAATGAAACTTGGAAGGCTCCTCATCAGGGAACATGGAAGATTAACTGTGATGCCTCTTTCAATAATGAAATGAATCAATGCCAATTGGCTTTTGTGTATATAGATTAGAAAGGTTAGATTATCAAGGCGGATGTCAAACAAGGCGCTAGCTCCCATCTTTTCCAAGCAGAGATGATAGCCATTCAAGAAGCATTTAGATATGCCAGCAAACACCCTTCTCAGAATCTCAGTATAGAATCTGATTGCCTGGAGGCAGTGATGCTGTGTAATTCTGATGGAAAAAATTGCCAATGGGAAGCTTCTGCAATCATTGAAAAAATGCTAACAATAAAATCTGCGTCTCTTACTGTAATAGTTCAACATATCCCGAGAAGCTCTAACTTAGTTGTGGATTGGTTATCTAAGTCTATGTCTACTATAGTTTTTCATTTGAATAGTTTTAATGTTCACCCTAGTCTCTTAGCTCTTTTGCTAAAGGATATATTGTTGTAGTTTGTTTTACAGTGATGAATTTTATTTCAAAAAAAAAAAAAAACTTTTCAAGTAACATCAATTTTAGCTCAAAAATTCTTATATTTTCCTCTCTCTCTATCTACAATTATATTCTCCAGTGCTTTTGTAGCTCTCATTTGACCATATTTTGCCAGAAAAATTCCACTAAGTATTGTAGACGGTGTGGTTCAATGTGTGTTCAAGTATTGACAATCATTGTGAGATATAAGAAACAATATATACTTGCTCAAATCATCATATTTTTTTTTTAATGTTTTAAAGTGTATAAGAAACAAAAAAATACAGATACTATACTTGTGGTGTACTATTTTTAATATATGAATAATATACAAACAATACACAAATAATATATGAATAATATACCATTTGTGTAATAAAAGAATAAGAAGACCACTAAAGCTGCATTATTTGAGACCAATTCCCAACACTATATATCTGACATAGTACCCCTCATCCATGATTAAATTTTCTTTCAAATTTGGGGCAATTGGATTAGTATATTTTTAATATACAAATAATATAGTATTGAATACACGCTCAAGGCCAACTACTTTTTTGATGATTTTTCTAACAATATATACTTAAACTCTCATATATATTTTTTTTTTATATTTTTGAAGTGTGTATGATGTAGTAGAAGCCTGTAATAAAAGGGATAACTATTGAATTCCATTGATTCACACACGAATTCCCAGAAAATAATCTTCTATTAATATGTTGATTCAAAGAATACCCAGAATAATAGGCATCAATAATCGTTGATTCTCAAAGAATATCTAAAAATTGGAGAAAAATAGAAATTTATATTAAAATTAATCAAAGTTGTCTCTAATAACCCTAAAACTTACATATTTATGGGGTGGTACAAACCTACCAACCCTAATTTTAATTAGGATATAAAATAAAAAAATAATTCTAACAGAGGTAGGAAAAATAAAATCCTAGCTAGAAAAGGAAAATTCAAATCGATGCTAAAATAAGAAAAAATCACATTCTAACCATAACAATAACAATAATAATAATAATAATATTGAAAACTTATGTCTTCTATCCATTGTTCCATAAACTCATTCTAATAACTCCAAGACTTTTTACTCCGCATCATTCCCTCCATGATAGAAAAAAATTATCCTCAAATTTTGCCCAAATATCGTGAAAGAAATTTGCTCATAGATGCATTGAACATCATAAATTCTTGATCAACTTGTAATTCCTTCAAAATTGAAATTAATGGAATATGAGAATAAAAAATATCCTTAATGCCAATGAAGTCAACATGCTCAATTAGCTCCAGCATATTGTTTTCATGATCATGATGCTCCTCCATCTCGATCCCTAAATCATTGGAAGTCATATAAGAATTCCACTCAACTAAGAAAATTTTTGTATCACCACTTTTTAATAATTCATTACATTCCTCATCCCCCTCATCCTCTTCTTCAAATATTGGCGTAACTCCAATAACTGCATCTTCATTCGCACCATCATCAATATCAATAAATAGGGTCTCTTTATAAAACTCTTCCTCCTTCTCCTCGTCATTAACCTTCTAATCTAAATTTTAGAGGTGATTATGTTGGGTTTCGTAATTTAAAGTGCAGTAAAAATTTAATCACAAACCCGAACTCGGATCCATGTAATTCGATTAATCGATTGATTTAGGGTTTCTAAAAACCTTACCACAGACGTAAGAAGACGCAAAATTGCTAGAAAGGAGAGAGGGGGTTCACTCCGATGACACCCTACCTCGAGCTTTTAGTTCTCTTTTATCGGATTGAGACATCTCCAAATGAATATGTCCTCCTCCATCAGTATCTACATGAACAACCTTTGATCTAAATGAATGTGTGCTAGCATTTTTTTTTTGATTGTCTCATAACTTAAGAACTTAAGAACTCTGTGTTACATTTTCTCAAATGAGAGAAAACAAAATTTAGGTGGTAGAATAAAAAGTATATGAAACCCTAGGGAATATGTTATATGTATAGACCTCTCAATTAGGGTTTCACTTACTAAAATGAATTTTGGTAATTTCTTACTTACCAAAACTTTTTTGGAATAGTCCACTTATTCCAATTCTGATTTAATTAAAATACCAAATCAGAAATAGTTTCCTATTTATTACATATTCAAATTTATTTATTTATTTTCAAAGAGTTCTATTGGGCTTGGTAAACCCATATTCGTTTTGGGCCAGTGTGTGACCCTGTAGGTTCACATGATGTTGCCAGTGGGCTTGAAATCCTAATTTAGGCCGACAAGTCATAAGTGGCCTCTAGTAAGACATTATGACTACCCGAGTCATATGAAGGCCGATAATCTTACATAACCTAATTTACAATGAATATTGTAGTCCTTTTATCACATAATACCTTGATTGACTATAAGGCATAGTTTCTGTCATCCTTATACAATTCAATCATATTATTTATTGATTCCAAGTAGACTGAGAATGATAACTATTTATCAATTCACTTTAGCATGACCATGCATTTTCCTCGGTCTATCTTATCAAGGGGCCCATAGATATCTTACTCAGATTAAATGAAGGACAAATTCCTTCTCAATCACTCACATTCCTCACATAACTCATTTCATATCCAACAACAATTTATTTTATCATCCCGTTAAAGATAATGTTAGAATGTATCAAAATACAAAATAGTTATGTAGAAATCCATGGTGATTTTAAGGTCAAAGGACTAAAACAATATTACTGTGATGAGAATCACTTATGACAATTATCTATGTAGTATTCTCATAGTGGGTCAATCTAGTACATCATTTCTCAAACAAGTACCTATGAGTTGACTTAATATCTTATATTCATGATTAGTAAAATATAACCATTAGTCAATACCATACTAGCCTTAATTCATTATTATGACAAGGGATAATTTGAATATAACTCATATTTAATCTAAGGGTTTTACTATCAAGTCACATACTTGATAACCTCAGGAAGAATTGAATATTCAAGTAATTATCATAACATAAAATGATAATGAAAATGCCTCTTTATTAATACAATGATAAAGTCAAAATATAGTCATACCTGATTGACCCAGTACATATCACTAACAAATTGTTATTGTGTACGATTGGATTGGCTCGAGTTTGATTGCCTATAAGTGTAGCCATCCTTTCTATCATTAGTTCCATTATATGTTCAAACCATTCATCCAACCTCTGATTAATTCATTGCTCCAGCTCACTAAAATGTTGTTGTCTCCTTGGCACCATGACTCAAAGGATCAATTCGACTTTGATACCAACTGACGTAGTGAAAGCCTAATAAAAAATAAAAATAGAATAAAGAACAAAAGGATAAATATTGTAATTCATTGATTCACACACGAATACCCGGAAAACAGTCCATTATTAACCTATTGATTCAAAGAATACCCAGAATAATAGGCATCAATGATCATTGATTCTCAAAGAATACTTGAAAATTGGAGGAAATAGAAATTTCTATTGAAATTCATCAAACACTACTAACTCATATGGCCCTAAGGCTTACATATTTAAAGGGTGGCTCAAGCTTCCAACCCTAATTTTAATTAGGAAATAAATTTTTTTTAACAAAGGTAGGAAAAATAAAATCCTAGCTATAAAAGGAAAATTCAAATCAATGCTAAAATAGAAAAAAATAACGTTCTAACCATAATAATAATAATAATAATATTGAAAACTTATGTCTTATATCCATTGTTCCGTAAGCTCATTCCAATAACTCCAAGACTTGTTGCTCTGCAACATTCCCTCCAGGGTAGACAAAAATAGAAATTTATATTAAAATTAATCAAAGTTGTCATGGGGTGACACAAACCTATCAACCCTAATTTCAATTAGGATATAAAATAAAAAATAATTCTAACAAAGGTAGGAAAAATAAAATCCTAACTAGAAAAGGAAAATTCAAATAAATGCTAAAATAGGAAAAATCACATTCTAACCATAATAATAATACTAATAATAATATTGAAAACTTATGTCTTCTATCCATTGTTCCATAAACCCATTCCAATAACTCCAAGACTTTTTGCTCCACATCAGTATAAGAAACAAAAATATATATACGAATATTATATTTACTATACACTATTTTTAATATATGACTATATATACACATAGTATATTTATCATATAACATATGAATAGTATATGAATATTATACTTATTATATACTATAATATAGCTATTCATTTTTAAAAAAAAATTTATGTTAGAATATTTAGTGATATATTTTCCTACATTGGATAAAGAGAAGAGAAATGAAAAGGCTTATAATAATTTATCCACCAAATAAGTTAATTTTTGGTTGGAGGGATATATTAGAAGGGAATTTTGGACTATAAAATATAAGTCAGGAATAGGCACTTAGATTCAAATGAATTGATATGAATATATCATTTATTTTTATTTTTATTTATTGAATACAAATATTTTTTTATGCATTACTCAAGTCCAACTATTTCCTTCATAATTTTTTTAACAATATATACATACTCAAATTATCATATCTTTTTTTAATGTTTTTGAAGTATATAAGAAACAAAAATATATTAATAGTATACTTATGGCCAAAGTGCCAATTGGCCCTCCTATTCTTGGACTTGGTTGCCAAAAAACCTAGAAATTAACTTTTTGGATTATTTATTCAAAACTTGTCAAATCTGGCTAAATGACCCTGCAATTGATAAGGTGATCGCACATGACTTTTAATCACAAAATAAACGTTAACATAATGATTAAAAAATATAATTAATTGATAATACTAAAACACCCAATTGGAACCTTTCTTCACTCTCCCTCATTGTTTATGAAATTCCTAAATGAAATCCCTAATTAGAGTAACCCTTGTTGCCAATAGTATGTCTTCCTGAAGCTCATCTTCTTTCTACTCTTCACTCTCAAGTCGAACTCTAGTCTTCCAATTTGTTGAAGACGCATTTTGAGGTAAAGTGCAAGTGTAATCTCATCATTCTAAGGAGGACCTCCTGGACATAAGACAACCCAAACAAAAGGTTTAATGGTTACATAAAATATGATAAGAAAAAGGTATCTTTGTAAGTTGTAATGTTTTTTATAGCTGTAATTTCTTGGGTTAGTATGATTATTATTTGGTTGATTATTTTTACAGGGTCAAAGGTACATGAGTTTTATTTGGTACAATGAAGAGTTTCCAAATAGGGCAGAGTAAGTCATTTGTGACTTTATGGCAGAGGTTGAAAGGTTGATGGAATTTAATGAAAGAAAAAATGCATGGGAAATGAGAAGCTATGGATAAATGAGTTATAATCTAGATGATGAACTAAAGAAGAAAGTGAATTGGTTGGAAATGGAAGTCAAGACATTGAAGATGCAAACGTATAATATAAATAATTATAATAGCAAGTATTTGAAAGTTTTATTTGTTTTAAAGGTGCTATTGGTTTTGTCATGTTTTTTTTTATCTTGCAATGATGGTAAATGTCATGTTTAGCAAGAAGATTGGCAACCACTATCCTCAATTAAAATGAGGCATGTTGAGTTAAGCCATTGCATCTATAAATATTAGGAACTTTTAGTAATGGAAAGCTAGACATTGTAGTAATGTCAACATAAAGTTATCATCTTACTAAGCATGCATATCGTGGTTGTATTATGAAATATGGGCTTTTGAATATATATATATATATATATATATATAATACAATATAATGGGGATGAAGGAGATGGAAATTGATATCAGATGTATTTCACTAATTTCAAATGAAAATTTGTTAAAACATATTAAAAATTAGCCGATCTACATATATTGACAAGAAGAATCCCTGTGCATGTTTAGGCTTCTATGCCACCCAAAAAGCTACCAAATATAAAGGTATAGTTATATGCACTTCAACAAATATTCAATATGCACATCAATATGCCATTATCTATCGTATATATATATATATATATAGCACTGCTACTTTGAGACCCTTAAGTAACACTTGATGTAGTTCCAACACTTATGCTTCTTTTGTTTTTCATCTGCCCTATTTTCTGTTGAGTATTAGCTTGCAAATGACTACTTGTTATCGCTAGACGTCCATCCCATCTAAGGCCCAGTGCACTAAATCTCCCATAAATAGGATTTCCTTCAGAAGTCACTAGAGGTTTAAATGCACTAACCTTCATTGGGGTCTCTCCAGAAAATCTCGCCATTTGATTACTTAATCTATCCATGAACATTGAGTGCTATAATGACAACAATTCAGCAAAATGAAAACCTAGTATAAAATTTATAGATTTCCAAAAAAAAAATAATAGGGTAGAGTATTAAAATTCCTGTTCTAGTCCACAGAGTATGACTCTTAACTAGTTATAGCACATAGCCATATGTCTTTAAAAATCTATCCTTTTTATACCACTCATTGCAAGCCTCTTCCAGGTTCAATTTTCTTAAGATATATAGTAGTAATCCTATGAGGACATGGTATGCCAATTATGTCTTGAACTCGACATGTTAGCCGTATAAGTATACTTCCCTTTTTTTACCTCAAAACCTACTTCTCCATTCTACTGAACCTCACAGTTGAAGACTCTATCCATGTTCTTATCTAACTTACTGATGCAATTTGAATTGCTATTTGATTGCCATTTTGTTGCCCAATTTCGCCTTTGATATATTCTAGTCATCATTGCTTTCCTGATTGACTTAAGCATATGCACAATATGTTTCTTCCTAATCAGCAACATCACATAACGTATCACATTTTTTAAATGCCCTACACCATGTATGTGGAGGGTAGACAAGTAAATCTGAAACACATCATGTAGTCATTTTCTCTAATTCCTCCAAGTTATCCAAAAAAATATGTATAGAAACTACTTTTTGCAACCTTCCAAAATGCTTTCCTAAGTTTTATACCATTCCATCTTCTCTACCACCTTGCGTAAATATACATAGCACACCACCTATGCTCCGCAAATGGAAATTCATCTTTTATAGTTAGCAAGAGATCCTATAAAAACCATAATATTAGTTATTTAAACATATCAAATCTTAAAATAAAAAAAAAAACAATAAGAAGAATGATTACCTTTTGCATATCTATCACTATAACTAAGCTAGCTCCATTAGTTATGCCCAAATTTTATTTGAGTAATTTTAAAAACTAAGTCCAAGTGTCCTTATTTTCAATTTGAAAAACTGCCCAAGCAATGGGAAACTATTGATTATTTCTATCTCTTCAAATTGTAGTGAGAAGTTGCATTGATACCCTAAATTTCAATGGTTCCCCAAAATTGTGATAATGAAAGTTCTTATCATGAGACAGGGGGAAACTTCTTTAGAAGTCATCCTGAGCACGCTCACATAAAAATGAAAAACCCAAAACACACCCAAAAAATCCAAAAATACATACCCAAACCTCGAAAACACCTGAAATGGACCAAAATAGCAAAAACAGGCAAAAATGGCCTTTGGAAGCCCATAAGTCGGCTTGACCCATGAGTGTGGGTCGGCTAACCCATGAGTATGGCTTAATAACCCATACCGGTGGGTGAGGCCCATGACTCACGAGCTTGGGTCACGACCAACATCTGTGGGTTAGACTCCTGGGCCTATAAAAATATGATTTTGGCCTTTTTAGGGACTTTTAGCACATTTTTCAAAAAACACACTTAGAGAGAGAAATGGCTACTATTATAGGATGAATTTGAGACTTTCTCTCTGCTAAAAAAACCTCTCCTTTACAAGTGGAGACTCATTTTCAAACACTTTTTAGCTCATCTTTTATTCATTTCTAGGATTTTACTAACTCTTTCACCAAACCAAGCATCTTCTTTGTCAAAATGCGCATCTAGGGTAATCATAGGGTCCTTTTGAGGATCTCCAACTCTTTTATATAAAATTTTGCATTTGTATAATCATTCTCTTTTCTTTCATTTTCTTTATCATTTTTGCATTTTATTTTATTTTATTTTAATTACCTATTATCTTGTGATTTTGTTATGATTTTTGAAGTTTGGAATAAGGCATGTAGAAGGAGTGGGTGTTTCAAGTGATTCCAGGAGTTTTTGCATCATTTTTACTTTTATTATTGATTTTCTATCATTTTTGCATCATTTTTCTCTTTATATAAAAAATGGGTATTTCGCTGCTAAAGTTTGCATTTTTATTATTTTTGCCATTTTTATTCCTTTTTTTTTGGTAAATTTATTATTTTTATCATAAAATCCATATTTGTTATGGTAAAAATTACATTTTTATCATTTTCATGACTTTTATTGCATTTTTATTATTTTTGCCACTTTTATTTTCATTTTTTATAAATTTATTATTTTTATCATAAAGTCCATATTTTTATGGTACAAATGACACTTTTATCATTTTTATTTCCTTTTTTGATAAATTTGTTATTTTTATTATAAAGTCTATGTTTTTATGGTAAAAATGACATTTTTATCTTTTTAATGGTAAAAATGACATTTTTAATCATTTTTATTACTTTTATTTCATTTTTGTTATTTTTATTTTATTTTTTTATAAATTTGCTATTTTTATCATAAAGTCCATATCTTTATGGTCAAAATAAAATTTTTATCATTTTTATTATATTAATTGCCT
>CATIWM010411984.1:0-36119 GCA_949671775.1 Mallotus repandus | reverse complement strand
TGATTGTGGGTTTTGTTTCATTTCAATCTGCTGTGGTAAGATCTGATGTGGGTTTAAAAAGTTGGGGTTTTTGCATTCTAGTGGATTTTTTGGGATTGAGTTTTGATGGGTTGTTATTTGCTTATAGCGTTGTTTTTTGTAGCAATATTTGAATTTATTTTGAGTTAATGTTGAAGTAAGTTTTGGAAATAATATTTGGGGAGTTGTGGAAATAATATTTGGGGTTGTTTCTCTGTAGATTTTGTGTATCTAAGTAATTAATCTTGCCGGGGACACTTGAGTTAATGATGCTATTTGGGCTTGTATAACCTATATTGACTTTTTCTTTAATTATGTTTCGGATCCCTGGTTAACCTGATGAGACTGTCAATCCTAGTGTGTACAATCCTAAATCTCAATTACATACTCTCACATTTCATTGAGCTTCAGAATTGACTGTTTGGCATCTTTATCCTTTTTTTTTTAAAGATATTGATCCTCCATATATTCTGTTCTGTGCAGAAGTTTTCTTAGATATGTATATTTGATTTTTTTTTCAAGATTGTACTGATCTTCCTTATTGCATCAGGAATGACATTAAAGGAGATAGAATTCAAAAAATTTGTGGAAGATTCTCATGAATTGGACTAAACAGCTATTCATCTTCTGGAGATGAATAGGATATGTAGCAGGACTTTGGGATCACTCTGTGATAGCATGGAACTTAATTTAAATGCAAGGGTTCGATTGGTATCTGATGATCACAGCTAATGTTGAAATAATTTTCTTGTGAGGATATTTTATTTGATTGATCCATCCAACTGAAATTTTTAGGCTGAAAGTCCAGCAGTATTTGTTTGATGCAGTTATAATGCATAGAATTGTGGTTTCAAGAAAGTGAATTTGATTCTCATGTAATGGATGTTTAAGTAAGTTGTAGTGTTTCATTGAATGATTTGTTGAAAGGTGGTGCATACTTTCTTTATGCAGATTTAGGCAGCAAAGAGCAATGTAATTTATTTACCTCAGGATTAATTGGGAGGTTGTTCTGTTGCCTGGAAGTTATATTTAAGTAGTATACTGCTAACCATCATGGAATCTGAGTTTGTGAATGCTAACTATCAACCGGGTACTATTAGTCGGCTGCTTCCATATGTTGGACCTGTAATCCTAGTTGCTCTTGGATATGTTGACCCTGGAAAGTGGGCAGCAACTGTTGAAGGAGGTGCTCGTTTTGGGTATGATCTGATAGTGCCTATGCTCGTTTTTAGTTTTGCTGCTATTTTATGTCAATACCTTTCTGTTCGAATTGGTGTGGTCACTGGAAGAGATCTTGCGCAGGTATTTTCCTGTTACCTCTGGGGTTTACATGCCTTGTTTCTTTTTGAAATTGCATGTTAATTTTACTTTTTTTTTTTGTTCTTAGATCTGCTTTTGCTATTTCCTCCTGTTATGCAATAAATTAGCAACATTTGAGGATGAAAAATGGATCAACATGAACTAACCATGGGATTTCCAATCCCACAGTAGATACATATGTTGTCACCTTCTAAGTGTTATAATATACTATTCTGCTTATAGACATCAACATATATATGTGCAAATGTTATCTGAGGCACTGCTTTTCAAAGGGCAGGCTTTATTATGGTACTTATTAGCAGACATCCCTACACCATTATTCTGTAGTGTAGTCATTTTGAGGGTGGTTGGCTACTCACTTGCTCTCTTGTCTGCCCCACCCCTCCCTTACTCTTCAGTCTCCACCTGCTAATTCATGCCTTTTCATTTGAAGTTTGATAATAACTTCTGTTTTCCTTTTTCTTTTCATAGATTTGCAGTGCTGAGTACGACAAATTTACATGCATGTTTCTTGGAGTTCAGACAGCACTTTCTGTGATTGCATTAGATCTCACTACGGTAATTTATCCTTGGTTCTTGTTTAAGAAAGATGCTTCTCTCGTTGCTTTTCCAAGGATATTAACCTAAGCTGTCTCATATTTGATTTTTGTTTGTTTGATCTCTTGTGTTTAGTTTCTAATGTGGAAATTCATTTATTTTACTAGATCATTGGCATTGCGCATGGACTTAATCTTCTCTTAGGGGTGGACTTGTCCACTGGTGTTTTTTTAACTGCTGTTGATGCTGTTTTATTTCCACTTTTTACCACCTTCCTGGTAAGTTCAATTATATTATCTAAATCTTGGAAATATCACCTATGATTTAACTATTGTCTGTTTTTCAGGAGAAAAGCAAGGCAAATTTCCTATGCACATGCATGGCAGGCAGCACATTGCTTTTATATTTTCTTGGAGTGCTCACCAGTCAAACAGAAATACCACTTTCCATGAATATGTCACTGACAAAATTAAGTGAGGAAAGTGCATTTGCCTTGATGAGCCTTCTTGGAGCAAATATTATGCCTCATAATTTTTACCTCCATTCTTCTTTTGTGCTGGTATTTTTCTGTCCCTTGCAACCCTCTCTGCTTTTGTGTGTATTCTTTTCTGTGATGAATCAAATATTATTTGGTGTTATTGCTGTATGATCATTATTATCATATCTTGTATTTCATCTATCTAAGAATTTTGCTGTCATACAAGTTTTACTATTGGTGTATGCAGGTGTATGTTTGTGCAGGTGTATGTGCATGTGCAAATGTGTCTTTAACGTTGCCAAAAGGCTTAATAGGCTTATTCATGTCATAGAATGTGGCAAAATGAATCAGCACCTGTTCTCCTGATGTATGTATATTGTCCTTTTAGATTGGTAGGGAATATGATTTTAGTGCAAAGTGTGCTTGCTTTCTGGTTCTATAGGTGGATCATTGTTTATGTTTTTGATGGCTCCTGCTTTCAAAAAGTTTGGTGAAGGATGTAGTAGTAGATCAAGTATTAGTGCTGTCTAATGTCACATAACTGTAGTTGTTTTATCTGTTGGTACTGTCTTCTTGTTTCATTATTGTGCACTTCTGGGCTGATTGCTGCACACGTTGTTTACTTTATAGTTTGAACATGAGATGGCAATGGAAAGCATTTTGTGTGGGAGGTGGCATAGAAATCCTCTCAGTTTTGAATTTGCTTGAAAGCATTGTGGTGCGTATTTCTTTGCAATGTAGAATGGCTAAGAAAAGTTGTAGAGATGTGTCAAGATGATATCCCTACTGTATTCGAGGACATGTTACTGTAGGATGTGATTTATGCTATTTGCTTTTCACAAACTTGTTATCTAACTAGTCTGACTATTCTCAAATACTTCTTTGTATGAGTTCATCATGACTGCTGATAACTTTTGTTTCTCTGGTTTCTAAAGTTTTGCTCCCTAATATTCTTGCAGCAGCAGCAGGGTGGTCAAAATATTTCTAAAGATGCCTTGTGCCATCACCATTTTTTTGCTATCCTATGCATTTTTAGTGGCGTTTATCTGGTGAATTATGTGCTAATAAACTCAGCTGCAAATGTGTTTAACAGTACTGGCCTTGTTTTGCTTACTTTTCCTGATGCAATGTCACTAATGGATCAGGTATGGTTCTTTTCTCCAGCAATTGATTCTAATTGCATTTTATTTTCTTGGCATGCCTTGTGGCTTTCCTTGTGAATCTTATTCAATTTGACTTCCCCTCAAATGATTAATTCAGGTCTTCAGAAATCCAGTGGCACCCCTTGTCTTTCTGATAATTTTGTACTTTACAAATCAACTCACGGCATTGAGCTGGAATCTTGGTGGGCAAGTAGTCTTGCATGATTTTCTCAGACTAGATATACCAAATTGGCTTCAGCATGCTACAATTCGAGTTATGGCTATTGTTCCAGCTCTTTGTTGTGTATGGACTTCAGGAGTTGAAGGAGTTTACCAATTGCTTATTTTTACACAGGTTATGGTAGCTCTACTGCTTCCATCTTCTGTTATCCCACTTTTTCGGATTGCATCGTCAAGACCGATAATGGGTGTCTATAAAATACCTCAGATCTTGGAGTTCCTAGCATTGATCACATTTATGGGGTTATTAGGCTTAAAGATTATATTTGTGGTAGAAATGATTTTTGGGGATAGTGACTGGGTTAGTAATTTGAGGTGGAACATGGGCAATAGTGCATCTGTGCCTTATGTCGCACTTCTCATTACTGCTTGTTCCTCATTTTGTTTGATGCTTTGGCTAGCAGCGACGCCTTTGAAATCTGCTACATTGTTAGATACTCAGGCATGGAATTGGGACATACCCAGTGTACCTGAAATACCCACACAAAAAGAAGAAATTTTTGTGAGTGACACAATAAATGATGAAGGGTTGCCCATTCAGAGTCAGGAACAATTGTTAGCACCAGTAAATTCAATGGAGCATTGTTTAGATAGAACTAGTCCAAATACTGAACCTAATTTGCCAAAGACAATTATGGAATCTGATAGGGAACTTCATTTGACAACTGTTGAGGAAACTCATTCTGATGTCAAGTTTCATAACCTCCCAAAATCTCTCCACGAGGAATCTACATCCACAATGGACAAAGTAGCAGTTTCAACTTCTATTAATGAGGTTGCTGATGCTAATCTGCCGCAAACTGCGAAAGGTCAGATTGAGTCAATGGACCCAATTGAAAAGACTGTAGGGATAGAGGGCGAATTGCAGGCTGAAAAGGAGGATGATGAGGGGGATGCCTGGGAGCCTGAAGAATCATCTAAAGCTGCTCCCGAAAGTTTGTCATCTGTGGCATCTGATGGTCCACCATCATTCAGGAGTCTAAGTGGAAAAAGTGATGAGGGTGGGAATGGTGGTGGAAGTCTTTCGAGATTAGCAGGGTTGGGGCGTGCTGCAAGGCGCCAGTTAGCTGCTGTTCTTGATGAATTTTGGGGACAGTTGTATGATTTTCATGGGCAAGTTACTCAAGAAGCAAAGAACAAGAAACTAGATTTGTTACTGGGTGATTCAAAACTTTCCTCTTCCTCACTGAATGCGGATTCCACTGGGAAAGAATTTAGTGGATACTTCCCATCAGTTAGTAGAGGATCTGATTCTCTAATTAATACAAGTTTATGTGATTCCCCCAAGCAATTAAGGGTGCAAAACAGTATGGACTCATCATATGGAGTTCAAAGGGGATCATCTTCATTGTGGTCCAGCCACATGCAATTGTTGGATGCATATGTGCAAGGTTCTAGCCGCAATACTGTTGATTCTTCTGAGAGGCGGTATTCTAGTGTGCGCACTCTACCTTCATCTGATGGCTGGGACAATCAACCAGCCACAGTTCATGGTTATCAGATTGCATCCATTGTCAATAGACTTGCTAAGGACAGAAGTCCCAGTGACATAAATGGTCAAATGGAATCACCAACACCCATACCCCCGCCCTTGGGCCTTAGAAACTATAGGGATCCCCTTGCGGTTGCCTTAGGGCAGAAAATGCAAAATGGATCAAGCTCTCCTCAAGTCTCAAGGTATCAGAACTTCCCAGCTTCTGGAAATAGCCTGCTGCAATCTGAAAGACCTTATTATGCTGTTTGCTCGTCTGGATCTGCTGATAACACAGGGATGTCAGCCAATACAAAGAAGTACCATAGTTTGCCTGACATTTCAGGAATTTCTGGTCCATACAGGTATCCATCTGAGAAGAATACTCAATGGGACAATACTGTTGGATTTGGTGCATCTGTTGGCAGAACAAGTTATGAGCCTTCCTTTTATTCAAATTCTGGAACAGGAATTGGAGGTGCTTTGGCTTTTGATAGCCTTTCAAAAGGTTATGGAGATTCTTTCTCCTACTCAATGAGTACAGACCATGGATCCATCTGGTCCAAACAGCCATATGAGCAGTTTGGCATTGCTGATAAAAATCGTACTGTTGGAAGTGGATTAGGAAGCAGGTCAAATTCAATTACTCGAGAAGCCATCTCGGTTGTGGATTCAGAGGCCCAGCTTCTTCAGTCATTCAGATGTTGTATTGTTAAACTTTTGAAATTGGAAGGGTCTGATTGGCTATTTAGACAAAATGATGGGGCGGATGAAGACCTAATTGACCGTGTGGCTGCAAGAGAGAGGTGTCTGTATGAAGTTGAAACAAGAGAGATAAACCGCATGGTTCAAATTTCTGAGCCTCAGTACTCCTACTCTGATAGGAAGTCTGGTTCTGGATTGAAGAATGACGAGGCAGGGGTAACTAACATTCCAGTTTCCTCAGTTCCTCATTGTGGTGAGGGCTGTGTTTGGAAAGCAGATCTGATTATAAGCTTTGGTGTGTGGTGCATTCACCGGATTCTTGATTTGTCACTCATGGAAAGCAGGCCAGAGCTGTGGGGGAAATACACTTATGTGCTAAATCGGTTACAGGTCAATTTCTTGGACTTCATATCTTTTCAAATGCAATTTAATTTTATCAATTGTTGTTAGCATGTGCTGTGGCATTTGATCTTAATTCCTGCTTGTCAGCACAGAAAAAGACAGCTAAGGAAATTTTACATATCCTACATTTTTGCATATCTTTTTCAGAGTCCTACTAATGCATTCTGTGCTCTTATACCTATTGGTATGCATTACAACTAGGCTCTTTTTCAATATATTTGGACCTCCTTTTTTTGTCATGCCAAATTGAACTTGGAAGCAATGTTTTGTTCTTTATACACTGGCTTTAACAAGGCATTTCCATTCATGATTTTTTACTGCTTGGATCTCAAACTATGTTCAAGATTTGTGATATTGTCCATGCTACCTGAATCATTGAACCTGAGTTACCTCTGTCTGCTCTTGAGAAGTGTAAAAATTCTTGGTGTCATCTCATTGTTCTTAACTACTAACAGCAGTATCTTTCAATTTGCAGGGAATCATAGAACCAGCATTTTCAAAGCCCCGTAGTCCAATATCTCCCTGCTTCTGCCTTCAACTCTCTGCAGCATATCAACGGAAGTCAAGCCCACCTGTTACAAATGGAATGTTGCCTCCTGCATCAAAACCAGGGAGGGGGAAATGCACAACTGGGCCAATGGTCCTTGACATGATCAAAGATGTGGAGATTGCCATATCTTGCCGAAAGGGTCGATCAGGCACTGCTGCTGGTGACGTAGCTTTCCCAAAGGGAAAAGAAAATTTAGCTTCCGTCCTTAAACGCTATAAACGCCGGTTATCCAACAAGCCAACTGGGGGCAAATGATGGCTCAAAGCAAGTTTCTGATGTCAGCTTCTCACAGATGATGGCTTGGTTATCAGGCTGCCTCAACTGGGTACATCGGCTGTTTGATTTTGAATAGCAGCTTATACCCTAGATCAGGATCACTCAGTTACAGGGCTCACTCTCTCTCTTGCTCTGCCTACATCTCTCTTTCTTTCGTGCTCTCCCTTGTGTATTAAAAAGATATGAGCTGCAAATTTCACTACCTTGAATGTTATATATACATAGGATAAAAATTACGGGATACTTAACTGCAGAAGAAAATGGGTAGAAAGGTGAAAAGTTGATGAAAAATGCATATCTGGTTTCAGCAATTCTGTGGCCTTTGTTTTTCGCTGTTTTTAAGGCACTGTAGATACTTGGAATGGAGAAAACGTACCCATATCTATCTCTGCCTAGCAAACTATATTAAACTTGCGAAGTAGTAGCTATGTACATATTATGCTTATGTATCGTGTGTTGCCTGTAAGTGACAAACTGACAATGATTAATGGGGGCTTGGTTGTGTTGTTCATGTTCTGCTACTGAAATTCATGACTAGAATCGAATTGGTCTCATTTTTATCATGGAAACATAGCAGCACTTGTTAATGTCTACATAACAAAGTTTTTGTTGCTGAAAACAAGTATAAACTACATGTTTAATGTATGGTATTCAAGCCATCTGCTCATCTGGTGCGCCAAAATTAATATTTTCAGTTAAGTGTAATTGGCAAATTGACATCATTTAAATCAAAACTAAGCTGTGATTACTGTTCAGAAAAATAAAAATAAAAATAAAAACCCTTATTGGAGTCGGTAGAGTATTGGTCTTTGCGACTTTACCTAATGTTTACTATATGATATGAAAGGAGACACGTATGGTGTAGTTTATTTCCCTGAAAATAAGCCATCTCATCTCCTTCATTCATTTTTTGTCTTCTTCACTTCCCACCTCTTATTGTCTCTCTGTGTGCTGCACATGGAAATTTGTCTAATTTCACATAAAAAAGGTAAGCTCTTCTTCAAATTCAAATTCTCATTCATCCATTTTGATCTCTTTTAATACTTTGATTTTGTTTTGCTTTCTTTTACATATGTATAATCCATGAATAAGGTTCAATTCTAAGAAAACTATGGTTATTTTACTATCTGTTTGACGCTAGAATTGAGCTTGGAAAAGTGGGTTCTTATTGTTTTTGTGTATGGTGACATAAACTAGCAATTCGTACAAGGTTTCAAGCTGGTTAGGTTTAAGACTGAGAGTGGAAAATATGTTGAAGTTGAACTATACAGAATCCAAATAATAATAAGCCCTCCAAATTTCATGCTTGATCCTATTAAGTAATTGATCAATTTATCATTCATTTTGATCCCAGCCATAGTCATTGTTGTCTACCTCAATCATGGCCTATTTGGTTCATATTTTGTGTTCTACTTCCCATGTTTAAAGGAATGCAATTCAGCCATTTGAGTGAATAGTTAAATGGTACTTCTCTCCGAAGGCTGTCTTTGATTTGAAAGGAAGGGTTTCGTCGATGCTAAAATCATACGACCTCCCTGTTTATGCAAAAAAAAAAAAAAAAAGAGAAATGAATGCAATTCATGATATATGCCTCTATTTGGTTAAAGTCATTATTTTAGAACTTGTACAATTCATGATATATGCATAATCTTCTATGACATTATATAATCATACACAAAGGTTGATTTGATTCTTATCTAATTCAATCTCTTTTGCTGTAGTGAACAAGTAGCTGAACGTTCAAACATCATCAATTAAAATCCAAGTTAAACCCAAAAATGGGTTTTGTAATAGTGGTATCATTGCCAGTAATATTGTTCATCTTAATAATAGCACTTCTATGTTACCTTCTTGGTAGGAACTGGGGTAGAAGAGAAACAGTTCGGTATTATGGGCCACCTGTCCCTCCTCTTCATGCTCAACCTCCACCTCAGGACAAGTCATCTCAGGTTTAGCTTTGTTTATATATACTTTAATCTATATTAAGACGAGAGATTCTTATTTACTCCTATGTTTGATGCCAGATTTGTGACATATATTGCAAGCGTTTTATATTTGGTCAATAAAAATGAAATGTCTATATGTTACATATTTGATGGTCAGATGTAACATACTTAGAATGTTATGCAAGAATTTTTCTTTGGATAGAGATTGTCCTGTAAAAGAGAATTCTCTACTAATCACGGTAATTATTTAACACGTGAATGTTATTAACAATCTACAGGCAAAATGCTTATAATACACTCTCATATTCTAAATTAATAATTTATATATGTGTCAAATAATTGAAGTGTATAGTGTAGAATTTACGTCCTTTGTATTTGTTATGCTAATGTCAATAATTTTCCTGTTTGTAATCATTTTTAGCCTTAATTTCATTTCCCTTTCCCCATATATTTATGTACTAAAAGCAAAAAATGAATGACAAAGTGTGTGTTTTTGTGCAACATTATGTTGGTTTGTACATGTATAGCTTTGTGTTTTTTTTTGTTGATAGCGTCATCCCATTCCGAGAGATTATACAATTACATTGATTTTCAATGACTATGACTATTACAAATTATTACAAATTGACTGTTAAATTATGGAATATATATATATATATATATATATAATCCTAGTGTGGGGAGGGTAAGGACATTAAATTCTTGTCAAAAGTCCCCACCAAGCACGACCTTCCTCCACCTTACGAATTAGACTAGGCTTCATGGCTGTCTAGTTTTGTGTTTCTAATCAAGGTTCATTTCTTCAATTACATTATATTCAACTTGTGCTAACATCTTGCTCTAATGAGAGATCAGAGCTGCCTAATAAATTTGTAGTCCTTGTTGGGTAACATTCATCTTGCCATTGGCTAACACAACCAAATTAAAATTGGTTGGATTATGTGTCCAGGACCCATTTTTGAGCATTGGAAATGGACACTTTAATATGGATCAAGCTTGAAGCGTAAATTAATGCTCATTTGTAGAGGGGTTTTTTGGTTAAGGCATTAGATGAACTGATTGGCTGAGATTATGACTAAATTTATGCCAAATTGTGATTAGTCTATGGTTTGCATTATTTATTAAGTTTTGGCAGTTCTCCAATTTCACTATTTAAAATTCTTTTCCAAAGATATGGTATACAAATTAAAAGGGTTGGCATTTGTAAAAATCATGAAAACGTGCATATTTCCTACAGAGAAGCTAATAAGAAATTTGGTAAATATCCTGACTATGTATGCTTCTCTCAAAATGAACAACATAGACAATGCTATATCTATATCAATAATCTATAATAATATATATGTTCAAAACAAGCAACAGTTAGATAAGCTAGTAGGGGCTATTTTCGTTGAAATGACGACTTAAATTCAAGTTATGATGTATGTAATCTTGTTAAATTAATTATTAAATTTTTTAATTATGCCTGTGTATCTGAATTGAACCTTTTTTTTTTGGATACAAAGGAGGGCAAAAGCCAAAGAAAAAGAAAAACAAAACAACAGCACACAAACAACTATCGAGCACGCACGCGTCTGGTCCAAGAAACATCAGTCTTGTCATACTCAAGCTTACTGATGATAGGAGAAGACGGAGTGTGAAGCACCTGAATACCTATAGGCATGTGCAGAGCAGCATTAGCAAGACAGTCAGCAACAAAATTTCCTTCCCGAATAACATGCACCACCTCAACATTCCAGTTCTTTTGCAGAAGGTCTCTACAAGCTGAAACTAAATTAGCATGAGTACTCTTGCACGTCGAGCTACCCTTTAACCAGTCGACCACCACTGAAGAATCCATCTCCAAAATAATATTCGGGTAGTTCATCTCCCAAGCAAGGGACAAACCCTGCATGACAGCCCCAAGTTCAGCCCCTAAAGCATTGCAATAGCCTAGATCAATCGTAAAGCCCTTGAGCCAATGCCCATTGCTATCTCTGATCACACCCCCACCACCTGTAGTACCCATTAACCCCTTACTGCAACCATCAATGTTGATTTTAACCCACCCTTCTCTAGGAGGATACCACCCAATTAAACGATCCTTATACAAAGCCGAAGGAAAAATATCAAAATGATTTTTAGACCTTGCCTGACTTATCTCAGAACAGTAGTTGTTAATGAACTCCAATTTGATTTGGTTAAGAATGTCAGTCCCATTAAACACAAAATTACAATGCCATTTCCAAATCCACCACAGGATAACAACAAATCTATCCCTTCACTTGAAATTAATCCTATCTCTATAATTTTGAGACAGATTAATCCATACCCATTCTTCAAAGTTATCAAACAGAGCACCATTATGAGGCATAAATTGAGAAAAATTTCTCCGAACACTAGCAGCTTTAAGACAGTCTCTAAAGAGATGCAAACAACTTTCTGCAAGCCCAGAGCATAAGGGACAGTGAGCATTATCCGTAAAACCTCTACAGATACGTTCATCATTACACATGATCCCTCTATTACAGACGAGCCAAATGAAAGTAGGATTCTTTGAGGGACATTCAGCTTCCAAATCAACTTCTATAACCTCTCAAGACTCGCAACATTATTCTGTTGAACTTCATAAGCTGTTTTGATGGAAAATTCACCAATATTCGGAAGCAACCATCAAACTTTTATCATCAATATCTTGATTAACCTGAACATAGAATGCAGAAAGAAGTTGCTTCACTTAGAAAGGCAACACATCGTTTAGATCTCCCCAATTCCAACCTTGACCCAGAATCTGGTAGTCAACAACCATTTTATATTGATGAAAAGAAGGAATTTCTTTTAAAGCAGTAGAAATCAAAGGCACGTCCAACAACCAGATGTCTCTCCATAAAAAAGTGTTGCGACCATTACCAATTCTCTTCTACTTCCCTTTAAGCAAGATAGGAATGGACTTAACTATACCTTGCCAAATAATGGAAGCTCCATGCTTGCTCTTAATACCTTCAATAGAAGAAACATGCTTCAAGTATTTACTGGTTAACACTTTGGCCCACAGACTATCCACCTCAGTAGTAACTCTCCATCCCAATTAAGCAAGAAAAGCAAGATTCATTTGATGGAGATTACGGATGCCCAACCCACCCAGATCTTTCCTTAAAACCATATCTCTAACAAAGTGAACATCTATTTCAATATGCTTCGTTCGTGCATGGTGCACAGGATTGGAAGCGAGAGCAGCTGCACTTAAGTTGTCAACCCACACTATGGGTCTGGAAGGTAAAGAGAATGAAAACTCTTTGAGAAGTGAAGTAATCCATGACATCTCCGCAGCAAGATTTGCTAAAGATCTGTACTTAGACTCAATGCTCGACCTGGCTACAACATGTTGTTTCTTAGAAGACCAAGAAATCAAAGTGTCAATAAAGTAAACACAATACCCTACAACTGATCGACGATCATCTGGGCAACTCGCCCAATCAACATCAGAAAATCCACTTAAACAAAGCCTGTCATTGTATTTGATATGCAAACTGAAACAGTTCCACTTAAGTAACGAAGAACCCTTTTGACTGCTTGCCAATGAACCAAAGTTGGTTGTTGAAGAAACTGACTCAACTTGTTGACAGCATATGCTAT
Organism: Mallotus repandus; assembly: GCA_949671775.1. Classification (NCBI taxonomy): domain Eukaryota; kingdom Viridiplantae; phylum Streptophyta; class Magnoliopsida; order Malpighiales; family Euphorbiaceae; genus Mallotus; species Mallotus repandus. Next base: position 23,419 of record CATIWM010411984.1, on the reverse strand, counting down.
ATCTGGCCGAGTGTGTGTGAGATACTGAAGAGCTCCTATAATCTATCTATAAGAAGTTGGCTTCCTCATGACTTCTCCTTCTTCTTTAGATAGATTTTTCCTAGTAGCAAGAGGCGTTGAACAGGCTTTAGCATTTCCCATTTCAACTTTTTGTAGCAAATCTTTAATATATCTGGATTGCGTAAGAAACATGCCAGTCTCATCTCTGTGAACTTCAATGCCGAGAAAATGATGTAGAGACCCCATGTCTTTTAGAGCAAAAATCTTATTTAACCTGTGAATGAAAGCTTGTACAAGTTTTTTGTCATTGCCTGTAATCAAAATATCGTCAACATAAACAAGTATAAATAAGACTTTGTTGTGAGATTTGAAAAAGAAGAGAGATGTATCACACTTGGAATGACTGAAACCCCAATCAACTAACGTGTTCTTTAACCTGTCAAACCAAGCACGAGAAGATTGTTTGAGTCTATAGATGGCCTTTCAAGTTTGCACACAAAATCTGGTTTTTCAGGATCAACGAACCCCTCTAGTTGCACCATATACACATCTTTAGCCAGCAATCCATTCATAAATGCATTATTAATATCCAGTTGCCGAACCTCCCATCCTTTTGAGATAGCAAGAGTCAACACAATCCTTATCGTAGTAGGCTTGATGACAGGACTGAATGTCTCAAAGAAATCAACTTTAGGAGTTTGGTGAAATCCCTTGGCAACCAATCTCGCTTTGTAGTGATCAATGCTTCCATTTGGATTGTATTTGAGCTTGAAAACCCACTTGCTTCCAACCAAATAATGCTTTGAAGATGGAGGGACTAAGTGCCATGTTTTATTCTGAACTAGAGCTTGATACTCAGCTTGCATTGCCTTTTTCCAATTATCACTTTTTAAAGCTGCTAAAATAGATTGAGGTTCCGTTGTGTCGAGGTTCTCAGCAACTTTGACAACACCAGTAAATGGCACTTTTGGCTTAAAGAAACCACTCTTTCCCCTTGTGACCATAGGGTGATCATTTAACCGAAGTTCTCCGCTCTCTTCCAGCCTTTCATTTCCAATGACACTTGTGGATTGATCTGGTTCAGCAATGCTAGAATCTGATGCAGCTTCGACTTGACTTGACTCTCTTGGTGAATGTGAAGTAGAACTTTCAGGATTTGGTGAAGCTACTGGAGAAGCTTGTTGATGATCTATATGAGGAGAAGCTGCACTGTTACTCAAAGTATTTGACATCATGTGCCATGAAAAAGGTGAAGAAATGAGAATTGGAGTCGAAACAGTTTTGGTATTGAGAAAACCATTAGCAAAAGGAAATTCTTTTTCATTAAACACCACATGTCTTGAAATATAGATTTTTCCTGTGGAACTAAGATATTTGTACCCATTGAAAAATTCACTGTATCCTAAAAACACACATTTAGTGGAATAAAATTGAAATTTATGACTTTAATATGGTTGAAGGCATGGAAAACAACTACATCCAAAAACTTTTTAAAATGAATAATTCAAAATTTTGTCAAACAACTTTTGCATTGGTGACATATTATGAAGAACAGGAGTTGGTAATCTATTGATTAGATAAATAGCACTTTCAAAAGCTTGCCACCAGTATTTTAATGGCATTTTAGCTTGAGCCAAGAGAGTTAAACCCATTTCAATGATGTGGCGATGTTTTCTTTCTGCTCTACCATTTTGAACTGAGGTGTATGGACAAGTGTGTTTGAAAATAATTCCTAATTTTTGAACTATTTGTAATAAAGGTAAGTATTATGTTCCACAATCTGAATAAAGTTGTTTTATCTTAGTTCCAAACTCTAGTTTTCAACAAGATTTTTAAAATGGTTAAAAGTTTGAACAACATCACTTTTCACTTTAAGAGGATAAATCTAAGTAAATCTATTGAAGTCATCAATAAAATGAATATAAAACCGATATCCAGATGACGAAAGTAATGGTGCAGGTCCTCAAAGGTCAGTGTGGATTAAATCAAGAACATTTTTTGCTTGAGAAAGAGAATTTTTAAAAGGTAAGGCATGTGATTTTCCAAATTGACAGGCATCACAGAAATTAATGTTATTAATTGCAAAATCAAAATTACACTCTTTTAAAACTTGAAACAAGACTCTTTTAGATGGATGGCCTAACCTCCTATGCCACACATCCACATTTGAAGGACTCAATGAATTCAAACATGACTCTGACTTTGATAAATTAGACGAAAAGGAAACGATTCTGGAATTTAATTTTGCAAAACTAGACTTCTTTGAGGAGGGCGCAGCTTCAAGTCTGTATAGGCCATCTTCAAGCTACCCTTTGAGCATCACCAGGTCCTCCAAAAAACAACCAGAAGAGTCAAATATAGTATTCACTTTGTTATCAGTCACCAATTGAGATACACTTAGCAGATTTTTTGTAATTTTAGGAACACACAACACATGATTAAGAGACAAATCTTTCCATTTCATTGCAAATTTTGTGTTACTTATGTGACTAATACCAAGCTTGCTTCCGTTGGCAACAATAAGAGAATTCTTACCATTATAGTCTTGCTTGTGTTGCAGATTCTGAGGATTTTTGGTCACATGATGACTGGCTCCAGTATCGGCATACCATGAGGGATCTTCAATTGTCTTAGGAGTTGCCATGAGGGCATTTGGATTTTGATTTGATGAGCTTCCCATGAAATTACGATCAAATTTGTTCCAACAAATAGAGGCAGTGTGGCCTCCTTTATCACAAAGTTGGCACATGAGTTTATTTCCATTACTTCTACCTCCTCTTCCATGAAATCTGCCTCTAGCACCTCTGTTGCTGTAGTTTGATCGATTTTGCCCTTTACCATTGTTGGAATTAAATGGCCTGTTGCTGATATTGTTCATTGCAAAGTGAGCAGTGGCGTGATTCAAATTAATACCCTCTGTTTGATAGGTATTGAGCTACTCTAATCTACTTTCATATGTCAACAGAGTCGTTTGTAATTCAATCTAGGATACTGACTCTTTGTCAGTAAGAAGAGTGAGAATTAGAGTGTATTCTGTGTCAAGACCACTCAAAATTTGAACAATTAGTTCAGATAGGGGTATTGGATTACCTGCCAGGGAAAGGTTGTCAGCAATGGCTTTCATGGTTGTCAAATATTCCTCCATCTTCATTCCTCCTTTCCTTATTTTTTGTAATTTAGCTTTGTAGTAGACAACTCTTGCTCTTGTATATGCACTCGACAATTCTTTTGCTGCATCCCAAAGCTCTTTCGATGCTGATTTCCACATTAGTTAAGAGGCTATGTCTGAACTCATGGTGCTGTAAAGCCAGCCTAAGAGTAATTGGTCATTTGAAAGCCATTCTCCATACTCAGGATTTGGTATTTTAACTGTACTCCCTGGTGTGGTTCTTGGCATGAATTCTGGAGAACATAACTTGGTGCCAAGAACATGGCCATCTAATTTGTGGCCTCTGATGATCGACATAACCATGGTTTCCCATAGAAGATAATTTGTGTGATCAAGTTTGATTGCGTTGTATTGAGTGGGTAAACTTTTGTTTTGTAAATTGGATAAAATATGCGGTTCACTTGAGCTTGGAGTTCCTGGAGGAGTGGTCATGATTGGTGTTTGATTGGAGAAATTTGCCCAGGTAAAAGCTCTGATACCAAACTAAAAAAAATAAAGATAGAACAACAGAAGTAATTGAATAATGCAGCTCAAAAAATTAGCAGCACTGATATTTCATTCCTATATTTATATGAGAAGATACAAACTACTTAACAGAAATTAAAGGAAATACATGAAGGATTCTTAGGCAATAAAATAGGAACAACTAACGTATACATGACTAAGTAAACAAGCAAGAATTTTGACTGAAGACTTGGCACCAAGGTTGAACACTTCAAACAGTAACTGAAATAACAACAATCACATTACTATTTTAACTAATTGTTGTCATCATCCTTGAGGCTTTTGATAAAATTATTCCTTCTATAAACTATAGTAGAAACATGAAAGAATTTCGTGTTTCTATCACTAGAATGAATCCACTCTTCTCTAGATTTTTGAAACCAAAAAAGCTCTTCTTGCTGAAGAACCAAGTCCAGATCTTTGCGAAGTTGTTGCTCCAAGAAAATTAACCTGTGATTCGGGTTATCGGCGAAATGCCTCTGGATAACTGCAATTTTACCCCATAACTTTCTTTTCCTTTAGAAGATGTTACCAAAACAAGATCTATTCCACTCGAGAAGAGATGTTGTTAACTTAGACAAATTATCCAGCACCATTTTCCCATTGTCCCAATTTATTTTAACCACATTGACGAAATCCGGATGAGTAAACCAAGCCACCTCTATCCGAAAAGAATGATTAACAGAAAAATTTTTGCAATCTTGAGCTAATATGAACAGAGGATGATGATTGGAGTAGTTCTTGGGAAGGTGGGAAACCGAGGTATTAGGAAAAAGATTCTCCCAATCTAAGTTACAAACTGCCCTATCCAGCCTAGCACTTCTAAGAGAAGCCAACGACTTGCCTCTAGACCAAGTAAAATGAGGGCCAGAAAATCCCAAGTCAATTATGTTGGGAAAATAAACCCCTTACAATCCAACAAATACTTTCACTCCTTTAGATCACAAACGTTGTCAAAAGACAACTAAAAGAAAAATATTTACTATGTGGAAAATTATTACTCAAAAGCTCAAGTATACACCCAAGAGAATTTTCCTTTAAATTCTCTACTAGTATAGCTAATAGCTTTCAATGGTACACTAAATACAAGTGGTGATTGACACACTTTAATCAAGAGGGGGAGGAGTCTATTTATAACCTTAAAGACTCTGCCCATTCTCACAACAAAATAATGTGGGATTGGCAAATTTTTGCCAAAACCAACAAATCTCTACCTTGGCAAAAATTTCATACAATTCTCCACAAAGATTAAAAAAACAACAGCTACCTCAATAGCACCATCAACTCTAACAGTCACAATTTTAAAAAACAAGAATTGTCATACCCCACCATAAGAGTATACACACTTGGAATTCACCAACTTTAAGAATTTCCACCTCGGCTAGCTCATATCGAAAAACTGCTAATAAGTTATAGTGCAACTTTCAACGTTGACTTTCTAGGAAGTTCATTAGCCATCTACATCAATTCCGCCACACACCTTGCATCAACTATCAACCAATGCCCATGTGCAAACTGTGGATATGGTACCTATCATAATCCTTTTCCATGGAAACTCAGTTGGTAGCTATCATGCTATGAGGATATATAACTTTCTTTATAGAGAAAGTTTATCATCTTCATTTTCAAAGATGACCGCATTAGTAGCATGACTTTTGGAGCCATTAGCCGAATTAGCTCCACCATTTTTGCAATCCTTCTTTACATGTCCAGGTTGCCCACATCCCCAGTAGTTTTCTTTTTGAAGCCTTATACTTCTTCCCATTTCCACAAATCGACAATGCTTCACTTTCATAAGACTTATTCTCTCCATTTTTTAGCCTTCTTTCTTCAGAAATCAACTTACTTGTCACTTCTGAAAAATTCACATTCTCTTTCCCATAAATTAAAATAGTTTGCATGTGTTCATAAGAAGGTGAAACAGACCAGATAAGCCTCAATGCTTATCTTCATCATCAATTTTAACTCCAATAGATTCCAGTTCAGAAATAATCCTATTGAGTGCACTAAGATGGTCATAAATTTTTGAACCTTCTTCCATTTGCAATTTGTGAAATTGTTCCTTCAAATATAACTTATTTGAAAGACTTTTAGCCTGGTACATTTCCTCAATCTTTTCCCAAAGCTCCTTTGTTGATGACCATCTAACAATATTAGCAAGAACATTTTTGGCTAGATAGAGAAGAATCTAACTTGTTGCTCTTATGTCTAGCTCCTCCCATTCTTCTTCACTCATCTTAGATTTTCCTTTCACTCTACTGCTGTCACCAGATTTATCTGACTTTTTCCTTCGGACAAAGAAATTGGCTTTCCCCTCAAGGCCTTATACAATCCAGACTGGATTAGTATATCCTTGACTTGTATTTGCCACAACCCAAAATTAATTCTCCCATCAAATTTTTCAATATCAAATCTCAAGCTCATTTTTGCTCAACAATGCACAGTACCTCCGTATACTTGAACAGTACTTCCTGCTACAGTGACCTCTCACGTGAATAATAAGTGAACAATTGTGTCTATAAAATGCACTAAGAAAGTTTTCAGGAAAGATTGGGGGGATACAAACAGTACCACTTAAGTCCCAACCTCCTTAGGCGATTATAGCCTTTGTGACAAAACTTTCTTGGCTGCACTTATTTACACAATACCACACTCAATAAACACAATACTGTATTTAAAGGATCTTCAATTGGATCACAACAATTACTAAAAAATCTTTGCTGATGTGGAAGATCGGACAAAGCTGTAACCACAGAGCATACTAAGAATTTAAAAAAATTTCTGTGCCGCCTTCAAGTTCTCGCCGAACCATTGGCTCTGATACCAATTGTTAGGAAAATAAACCCCTTACAATCCAACAAATACCATCACTCCTTTAGATTACAATTTGAATAAAAATACTTAAAAAATAAAAAAGAGAAAACATAATATTTTAACGTGGAAAATTCTAAAATGGAGAAAAACCACGAACGTTGTCAAAAGACAACCAAGAGAAAAATATTCACTATGTGAAAAATTATTACAACTACACTACAAAATATTTAACTCTCACTCAAACCCAAAAGTTCAAGTATACACCCAAAAGAATTTCCCTTTAAATTCTCTAGTAGTATAACTAATAGCTTTCAATGGTACACCAAATACAAGTGATGATTGACACATTTTAACTAAGAGGAGAGAAGTTTATTTATAACCTTAAAAACTTCTCCCATTCTCACAACAAAACAACGTGGGATTGGCAAATTTTTGCCAAAACCAACAAATTAATCCCTCTTCACACATCCATTGACCAAAAAGAGCACTACAGGTAGAGGAGAAATTGGCAGCATTACTAACATCATCACTGGATAAAACAAAGTTGAAGTCCCCCGCAATTAACCAAGGACCATCCACACGCAAATCAATACTAGTCAGCTCCTTCCAAAATTTTTTCCTGAGGGTTGCATCTAGATTGGCATAGATTAAAGAGAAATACCAAGGACATTTAGAGTAGTAACTAATCCTACAGTGAATAAACTGAGAATTAGTCTGTAGAATTTTCACATCCATTTTTTGATTCCAGAACAGCCATAATCCGCCACTGAAACCCAAAGCTTCCACACGAACCCATCTATCAAAACCAGTGCGTTTACAGATTAAATCAGCAGAAGAGCCACTAACCTTTGTTTCTACAAGACCCAATTAGAAATTTTAAGGTGCGTTCAAAACCCCTTGATGCCGCCCCCTGACAATTTCAAACTATAATTGACATAAAAAATTTAACATAAAAAGAGATTGAGAGCAAAGCTCTATACAGATCACACAAATAAATATCCAATACAAAAGCACTAGAAGAGGTCCCAAATTCAATTCAGGTGTCCTCTTTCAAACATCTCGCCTTCTACAAGGTTAGCCAAATTATTTTTGCCATTCTGATACCCATCTTCACTTTCATCCTTCTCCTTATCTTCTTCCATATCCTTATTTACCCAAGGGTCTGGAGGATCTGAAAAATGAGGCAATTCCAAGTTACCAATTAGGGGATGCTCCATTTTTTTTAAGAGAAGAGAGGTGTTTTCGATTGCCATATCAGAACTCTCCTTCTTACGAACCACCACTACTGTCGAGTCTTTATCACGTGCCCAAAGACAATCATGTGTTCAGTTGTAGCTGCTGCTTTCTTAGAGGACGAAGGTCCTTGAAACGTTGAAATTGCATTTTCTTTTTTGTTTTTATTTGATACCCCAGAGTCATCCATAATCACCACATTTTTACCTCTCATATTGGATTGTTGAATATGTGCACTGGGCCTGGATCCACGCCCTCTCCCTGTAAAAACAAAGCTGCCCACCTTCAACACATACGTACTTGTTCATATCATTTTCCACTTCTTGTTCGTCATTTTGTAAGACACAGAAATGAGACTTTCCTTTATTTGACAGGATAGGATCCGAAGGTATCTTTGGTCCTATTTTATCATTATTCTTGTATGGAACTTTCTTTTTCCCTTCATCATTATTTGACTTCCGAGATTTGGGTTTGATTATCATCCAAGAACCAAACTTCTCCAATATCTCGGGATTCGCTAGCACTTTTTCTTTCATAATTTGTGGACCTTCATCATCCTTGGATACCTCTGCCAGTGTCTCTTTTCCGGCCATCTCATCCGGCTTTGTTGCTGGTGAAGTTGAAGAAGATGGGCAATTTTCTTTCTTATGCCCACACTTGCCACAGTCAAAGCAAATTAGGTGAATGCCCTCGTTTTCAATCCGTCTAACTCTTCTTCTGAGTTTAAACTTAGAAGAGGCTTGTTAAGGTCCAATACAACACACATTCGCGCAAACTTTCCCCTGTACTGTTCACATGTATTTGTATCAACTTTTACAGGATTGCCAATGTAAGCACCTACTCTCATCAAGAACCTTTCATCGTAGTATTCTATAGGGAGACAGGGAAATCTTACCCAGGCAACAATTCTGTCAATAGATGCTTCTTCTGGATCGAAGTTGGGACTCCATTGCCGAACATGCAGGTAATGATCTAGCAGCATCCAAGTTCCTTCAAATAGAGCATAATTGTTGTCGTCCACTGAGGCAAATTTCACAAGAAAAAAATCGTTCTCAATAGCCACCACATCCATAGCAGACTTGGGACGCCAAATTTCTCGCAAACGCTTTTCAAAGTATTTATAACCTATTGTTCTCCCTAACACTTTAACAATGAGAGTCATTTTCCAAGGTTGTCTTAACCGAATCTTCTCTTCTTTAGAAACATGAATTGAAAAGCACTCCTCATCTGATTCAATATCAACTGAGTCTTCATCATCCGAAATCTCTTCTAAGAAGTCTTTTTCTGGAATAGAATTGTTTCCTGTTAGTGTATCTTTAAAGGAACGTTGAGATTTTTTCATTACTCTCTAAACCAGCACCAGCTGCTTGGCCTTCTGCATCATCCAAACTGGTTTCAGGAATTAAGCTTTCATTTTCTAATAAAGAATCGCTCATTGAAACTTTGCGCTTGACCTTCGTGATGCTACGCTCAAGGAGATCTTTTTCTTGTAGAGACCTTTTAATTAAAGTCATATGAGCTCGTTAATAATGATGATTTACACATCTAAATCTATAAGTTCATAGTTGCATATCAACCACACATTGATCCTCTAGCTACCTTATATTATGTGCCAATTTTCAAAGCTAGAAAGACCACCATAAAATATGAAAATGGAAAAATTCATCACTGGAAACAGTGACACCATAAAGCTTCGAGTGTTTTGAAAATTTTTGCAGAGAACAGAAGTGGGTAGGGCAGCTGACATGATCCACGACTTACTAAACCTACCATGCCCTTTATATCTATGGCACAGCAGGAATGATCCGATCATGATGTCCACCTTTCATTTCAATTTTGCGTTTTTTTCTTTGGGAAAATTATTTCTCTTCCCATAAACTTGCTTATGAACCTTCTGATAAAACCAAGACATCTTGGTGTTGGTGATAAGACCAAAGTGGTGCAATTGGTGTCGGTTCAATCCCCACCGGCTCCTCTTCTCCTCTAACAAAAAACTAACATACTAACGTCTGCCTATGTCAAAAAAAGAAAAACTTTCTGATAAATGAATATAAAAAAAAAAATTCTTCATCATTATATTTTACATTTATTGCACGGATATATGTACAACTTAACATTCGATATAAGAATAATTTTCATAGCACCTTAAATTTGATATATGTTATCAATTTAGTCTTAACTTATAATTAATTATTTTGAAATCTCATTTATAAATATCATTCATCTAGTTTACATATTTAAATAGTCTCATTTCAATTTGAAAAAGACCATGTAGACACTCTAGATAGTGCAAAATATGTCGATAATTATTTTTTTTTTATCGAATACTAAGTTGTACAATTATTTATAAATTAAGGAGGTAAACTGTCAAAACAGAAAGTCGTACATATATTAGGTCTTTCTATAACTACATCTCTACTAAGTTATAACCTTCTCATAGACAGCAATAAAATGTATTTTGGTTTTAATAATATGACTATAAAGAAAATTTTCTTTTACTAAATGATAATGTAAATGCTTAAGGGTTTTGTAGGCAATGGAGATTTACTCAAAAGCACTTATTTGTTTTTTTTTGTTTGACAAACAAAAATAAATTGCAGGTTTTATCTCTCTAAAACAAAACATCATCATATATATGTGCTGGAGTTTTGAAATATATGTCTTTAGTCAAACTTACTCAAAGGATGCGTATTCAATCTTCAATTTGATGTCTTTCATTACAATGACAAGTGACAACAACAACATTTTAATTGGATTTTTCAGTGCCATTGATATCATGTAGAGTACTGCTCTAAGTTTCTTAGCCAATATGTATTATTTAGTTTTTTTTTTTTCATTACAAATTATAGTGACAGAGAGGAGCGGAAGGACTCGATATTAAATTTTTTTACTATATTCGTTAAAATGGCTGGTGGACTAAAACAATGCGGACAACATGTATTATTTGGTTGAAATCATTTATCTATAGCTAAAATATTTATAAAAATCAAATTTTATTTTAGTCTTATCCCAAAAATATCCATTTTTTTCTTATTTATTTTATAAAAATTCACAAATAAAATAAAATTGATTAAATTTTTTTTATTATATATTGCATTATTTTACCATTGTTAATTTTTTTTTTCAGAAAATTTCAAAACTCTCACATAAAAATTTTAGCTAAAATAAAAAAAATCGTAAGATGAACTTCATAAAGGACATAAAATTTTTCCACCACCTATTTTTGTTCAAACTTGAAATTTCTTCTTAGAGAATTCAAATTCTTTCCTATAATGACAAATATGTAAACTTCAAGGCATAAATGATTTGTATATATTTTATTTATTTTGCGCCAATTTTAAATATCTTACAACGACAGAATATTTACGCATTTATTTGAATAATAATTATATACATGTCACCAATTTATCAATCATTTTATTGCTTGTGGGTATAAATCATGTTTTTTTTTGACGTGTTATAAATCATATGCATTCATATGGACGTTATTTATACAATTTTTTTAAGAAATTTTTATTTTGCTGCAAGAGCATGGATACATTAAAGATAAATGTATATTATTTAAATTCTTTTACATAAAACTTTAAATTTAAATGATGCATGCAAAAAAATAAAAGTGAATAGAGATTTATCTCTCTAGTGAAATTTATTAGATTTAATTTAAATTAATTAAATTTTTTTATGACTATTAAATATTGAAAAAAATTGAATAAAAAGCAAAAACAAACGTATCATCGTGGCTATATATGGACTAAGGAAGTGGTAGGTGAGATGTATGGCTTGGAATCAAAATTCTGTTTTTCCTGGACCCCTTCCGCCTGCATATTCCATTGCTCACATCAACCCATCTAAATCTCCCATTTTTACTATTTATTTATTATTTACTTTTTTATGATGTTGCTTCATTAAATATTTCCACATAAATTCTTATGACTTGTTTGGTTTAACCGTTTACAATAGCTAATAGTTGATAGTTAAATGTAAAATGATTATTAATGGTATTATTTATTTATAAATATAATTTTATATATTTTTTATAATTTTTTTAGTTATACAAATTATTTAAAAAAATATATAGGAATAAATAATAATTTATTATCTTTAATTTATAGATTATTAAAATATTTAATATAAATTATTTAAAAATAAAATTTAAAATATAAATATTATTGTATAATTATTAATTATAATTTACAATATTTATTTACTTATGATCTATAAAAAATTAATTAAATATATTTAATTTTAATTTAAATGAAATTATTTGTTATTAGTTATTTTTAAATAAGGGTAAGATAGTCTAAATAAAAAATAAATACAAATTAGCTATCAATTGATAAGAAAAAACTTCAAAATTAAGTTTTTCAAATCAGCAGTTGTTTTGCATAAAATCAGTTATCAGTTGTTGATCTAGAGATTTACCAAATGTCTAAATTGTAGCTGATTGAGAAAAAATTTCTATCAATTACCTCAATCAGCTAAACCAAATGCTCTTTTAGTATTATTTTATTTGAATGCCTAAATGAAATCAATTTTTTTTAAATGAGGAATAGAAGATAAAAAATTAAATCTATAATTTATTAGTAGATTACTTAACTTTCAAGACAACGAAATTATTAATTACATTAATATTTCCATATATAAGACTTTAAATTTCATTATTTTGTTTGTCAAACCATCTAATTTATATTAATTTGTTGATTATTTTCTCCTTTAAATTATTAAATAACACTATAAGTTATGACTATAAATATATAGTACATTTTTATACTTGCTATCATTTAATTTATATGCTACCTTATTTATTATACGTTAAAAATTACATTAAAAAGAATAATTATGGTAGGAGTGTTTTAAAATTATATAATTAATTAGTGAAAAATATTTGTTGTTTTTATTGCTTTTATCTAAATTGAACTAAATCGGTAAAGTTTAAACAAAAAAATCACTTAATTAAGTGAATATATTATAATGTTCATCGTAATCATTTAGCTAACGCAATTACTATGTAATTTTTATTCTTCCTTATTGTTTTATGAACATTAAGGTGAATTCATTAATTACTAAATAAAAATATAAATTAAGACATTTATATATACGTAGCAATTTTTGATTTGTCACTCATGGAAAGCAGGCCAGAGCTGTGGGGGAAATACACTTATGTGCTAAATCGGTTACAGGTCAATTTCTGGGACTTCATATCTTTTCAAATGCGATTTAATTTTATCAATTGTTGTTAGCATGTGCTGTGACATTTGATCTTAATTCCTGCTTGTCAGCACAGAAAAAGACAGCTAAGGAAATTTTACATATCCTACATTTTTGCATATCTTTTTTAATGGAGTCCTACTAATGCATTCTGTGCTCTTGTACCTATTGGTATCCATTACAACTAGGCTAGTGGGCAGTGCTCCTCACTTTATACAGGTGTCCCCTCTTGTTTTGTGTAATGTCTTTCCACTTCTAGGAACTGAACTTATTATCAAGATTAAATCATTTTTTCAACTCTTTTTCAATATATTTGGACCTCCTTTTTTTGTCATGCCAAATTGAACTTGGAAGCAATATTTTGTTCTTTATACACTGGCTTTAATAAGGCATTTCCATTCATGATTTTTTACTGCTTGGATCAAGGTTTGTGATATTGTCCATGCAACCTGAATCGTTGAACCTGAGTTACCTCTGTCTGCTCTTGAGAAGTGTAAAAATTCTTGGTGTCATCTCGTTGTTCTTAAATACTAACAGCAGTATCTTTCAATTTGCAGGGAATCATAGAACCAGCATTTTCAAAGCCCCGTAGTCCAATATCTCCCTGCTTCTGCCTTCAACTCTCTGCAGCATATCAACGGAAGTCAAGCCCACCTCTTACAAATGGAATGTTACCTCCTGCATCAAAACCAGGGAGGGCGAAATGCACGACTGGGCCAATTGTTCTTGACATGATCAAAGATGTGGAGATTGCCATATCTTGCCGAAAGGATCGATCAGGCACTGCTGCTGGTGACGTAGCTTTCCCAAAGGGAAAAGAAAATTTAGCTTCCGTCTTTAAACGCTATAAACTCCGGTTATCCAACAAGCCAACTGGGGGCAAATGATGGGTTCACATCAAAGCAAGTTTCTGATGTCAGCTTCTCACAGATGATGGCTTGGTTATCAGGCTGCCTCAGCTGGGTACATCGGCTGTTCGATTTTGAATAGCAGCTTATACCCTAGATCAGGATCACTCAGTTACAGGGCTCACTCTCTCTCTTGCTCTGCCTACATCTCTCTTTCTTTCTTGCTCTCTCCCTTGTGTATTAAAAAGATATGAACTGCAAATTTCTCTACCTTGTATGTTATATATACATAGGATAAAAATTACGGGATACTTAATTGCAGAAGAAAATGGGTAGAAAGGTGGAAAGTTGATGAAAAATGCATTTCTGGTTTCAGCAATTCTGTGACCTTTTTTTTCGCTGTTTTTAAGGCAATGTAGATACTTGGAATGGAAAAAACGTACCCATATTTATCTCTGCCTAGCAAACTATATTAAATTTGCGAAGTAGTAGCCATTCTCTTCGGCAAAGTTGATGTACATGAAGCTATTAAATTAAAGAGCATTCTTAATGAGTATTCAGCTGCATCAGGTCAGAAGGTAAACCTTCAAAAATCTGGAATTTTCTTTAGTGCTAATACTCCTTTCTCTTTAAGAATGCAGATATCAGCTGTCTTTGGAATAAAAGAAGATAGGACACACCGCAAATATTTGGGAGCTCCTATGGAGTGGGGAGAATCAAAGGTGCAAATGTGTTAGACTATATGCGTGAGGTTTCAACAAAAGGTGCAGGAATGGAAAGCTAATTCTTTGTCGCAAGCTGGCAAGGATATTATGGTGAGAGCTGTTCTCGGAGCCATACCCTCCTACATCATGTCCATTTTGAAAATACCTAAGTCAGTGATTTCTAGACTTGAACAGATGATTAAGAATTTTTGGTGGTCACAAGATGTGACTACAAGGAAAATTCACTGGGTAGCGTGGAAAGTGTTGACTGATAATAAGGAAGAAGGAGGATTGGGATTTAGAGAATTCGAATACTTTAATGAAGCTCTCCTTGCCAAGCACTGCTGGCGTATCTTGAAGAATCCTCTATCTCCGAGTGCTAAATTATTGAAGAGTATTTATTTTCCGCACCAAACATTCATGGAAGCTGGAGTGGGAAATAGGCCATCTTGGTTACGGTCTAGTATTTTACAAGGTCGAGAGTTACTGAAGAATGGTATCAGGTGGAATATTACCTCGGGTCAGTTGGTGAATATATGGGAGGACAAGTAGGTGCCTGATCTGCCTGGATTTAAAGTGCAGTCAACTCCTTCAAATACCCGATATACTCTAGTTAAGGATTTGATTGATCAACATACCCAAACATGGGATCAGCGGCTCCTCGGGCATTTTTTTAGACCTGAAGAAGCGCAGGCTATCATGAAAATTCCTTGCTCTGGTAGAAGAGGGGTAGATCACATCGTGTGGCATTACAACAGGAAGGGATTTTATACGGTAAGGTCAGGTTATTATGTGCGTAAAGAGGAGATGAAGCAAAAGGAAACTACTGCAACAAACCAAACTTTGCTTGTGGGAAAGAAAGAGTGGAAAGCTATATGGAGGCTTAATGTTCCAGCAAAGATAAAAAAAATTTATATGGAGGTGCTGTAGGAATGGCCTGGCGACTAGAATAAATTTGAACAAGAGAAATTGCTCGCGCGATACCTTGTGTCAGATATGCAACTCTCACCCAGAAACTCTTGAGCATGCGTTATTTATGTGTCATAAAGCTGCCGCGGTGTGGTTTGGATCTTCACTTAATTTTAACACAGCTCAAATGGGGAGCAACTCGTTCCAGGAATGGTGGAGAGACTCTGTTTTCAGCTTAAATTAAAACGATGGCAATCTCCGGTTGGAATTGGCAGCGACACTGTTATGGCAGATTTGGAGGCATAGGAATGAAGAAATTTTTCGAGGCCAGAAATATGATCCTGGAACTGTGATTTTCAAGAGCAACTCTATGTGGAATGAATGGCTTAATAGCCATAGGAAGGGAGAAAGGAATCCGCAACAACAAAGCAGACAGAATTCTACATGGGAACCTCCTTCAATGGGCATCTACAAGGTGAATTGTGATGCGAAGTTTGATTCTTATAAGCAAAAGGCTCAAATAGCTTATATAAGCAGAAATGCTCAAGGTGATGTAATTACAGCTCAAGGGAAGAGGCTCGTTTGCTCCTCTGTCGAAGTTGCCGAAGCAGTGGCAGTGAGAGAAGCTCTTAGATTTGTCAGTAACCATCAGCTTGCTGGAACAATTATCGAAACTGATGCTAAAGTGGTGGTTGATGAAATAAACACTGCCATGAAGGAAGGAATGGATGAAGTTAGATGGGAAATGAGAGCTATTGTGGAGGATATATGGTTAATCGAGGGACTCCAATATTCAAGGAGTTGAAGTTAAATTCGTATTCCGGGAAGCCAACCAAGCAGCTGATTGGTTATATCTAGAAAAGAATTTCTGTTCCATCAAGGAGATATCTGGACACATGTTCTGGTAGATTTTAAGACCATTTTGCGTTCTGATAAGGCGATTACATTGTAGAGGTTTTCCTGTGTTTTGTTGCTCTTTTTGTAGATGAGGTTTGTGTTGGTTTTGTCTCGTTGGCTTTTTCTGTATTTTGGTGCTGGTTGTAGCTTAGTTGTTCGTTTTGGTTGATAGAGGTGTCTCTATTTCATTTGAGGTAGCTGTTATAGCTTCCCCTGTCTCCACTGATGAGTCGGTGGTTTATTTTGTTCTGTGCTGTTGTTTCCCTAGCTCTGCTAGTGGCTTCTTTGGTTCTATTGTATTTGTTATCGCCCAAAAAAAAAAAAAAACATATTATGCTTATGTATCTTGTGTTGCCTGTAAGTGACAAACTGACAATGTTTTATAGGGGCTTGGTTGTGTTGTTCATGTTCTGCTTCTGAAATTCATGAGTAGAATCGAATTGGTCTCACTTTTATCATGGAAACATAACAACACTTCTTAATTTCTACATAACAAAATTTTTATTGCTGAAAACAAGTATAAAATACCTGTTTAATATATGGTATTCAAGCCATCTGCTCATCTGGTGCATCAAAATTAATATTTTCAGTTAGTGTAATTGGCAATTAACATCATTTAAATCAAAACTATGCCACCACTGTGCAGAAAAATAAAAATAAAAATAAAAATAAAAACCCTTATTGGAGTCGGTAGAGTATTGGTCTTTACGACTTTACCTAATGTTTACTATATGATGTGAAAGACGACACGTATGGTGTAGTTTATTTCCCTGAAAATAAGCCATCTCACCTCCTTCATTCATTTTTTGTCTGCTTCACTTCCCACCTCTTACTGTCTCTCTATGTGCTGCACATGGACATTTGTCTAATTTCAATCATAAGAAAGGTAAGCTCTTCTTCATATTCAAATTCATATCCATTCATTTTGATCTCTATTAATACTTTGATTTTGTTTTGCTTTTTTTTTTTTACATATGTATAATCCATGAATAAGGTTCAATTCTTAGAAAACTATGGTTATTTGCAAGAATTGAGCTTAGAAAAGTGGGTTCTTATTGTTTTTGTGTAAGCTGACATAAACTAGCAATTCGTACAAGGTTTCAAGCTGGTTAGGTTTAAGACCAAGAGTGGAAAATATGTTGAAGTTGAACTATACAGAATCCAGCTAACAATAAGCCCTCCAAATTTCATACTTGATCCTATATATTGAGTTATTGATCATTATCATTCATTTTGATCCCAACAATAGTCATTGTCTACCTCAATCATGGTCTATTTGGTCAGCCTATTTGGTTCAAAACATATGGGTTTTGTGTTCTACTTCCCATGTTTAAAGGAATGAATTTACTTTCAATGTTTAAAGGAATGCAATTCAGCTGGTAAGGAGTAATCAAATGGTAACTCTCTTCAAGGACATTCTGAGATGCAGGATTTAAATCTAGCTATTTTTGATTTAAAAGGGGAGGACTTCATCGATACTAAGGACATATGACCTCCCTATTTATCAAAAAAATAATAATAAAAAAAAGAAATGCAATTCATGATATATGCCTTTATTTGGTTCTGGTCATTATTTTAGAACTTATAAAATTCATGATATATGCCTAATCTTCTATGACATTATAAAATTATACACAAAGGTTGATTTGATTCTTATCTAATTCAATCTCTTTTGCTGCAGTGAACAAGTAGCTGAACGTTCAAGTATCATCAATTAAAATCCAAGTTAAACCCAAAAATGGATTTTGTAATAGTGGTATCGTTGCCAGTAATATTGTTCATCTTAATAATAGCACTTCTATGTTACCTTCTTGGTAGGAAGTGGGGTTGAAGATAAACAGTTCGATATTATGGGCCACCTGCTCCGCCTCTTCATGCTCAACCTCCACCTAAGGACAAGTCATCTCAGGTTTAGCTTTGTTTATATATATTTTAATTTATATTAAGACAAAAGATATTCTTATTTACTCCTATGTTCGATACTAGATTTGTGACATATATAGCAAACGTTTTATATTTGGTCAATAAAAATAAAATGTGTCTACATGTTATATATTTGACCGTCACATGTAAAATACTTAGAATGTTCTACAAGAATTTTGCTTTGGATAGAGATTTTCCTGTAAAAAAGAATTCTCTACTAATCATGGTAATTATTTGACACTTGAACAATCTACTGGTAAAACGATTATAATACACTCATATTATAAATTAATAATTTATACATGTATCAACTAATTAAAGTGTATGGTGTAGAATTTACGTCCTACGTCCTTTGTATTTGTTATGCTAATGTCAATAATTTTTCTGTTTGTAATCATTTTTAGCCTAAATTTCGTTTCCCTTTCCCCATGAATTTATGTACTAAATGCAAAAAATGAATGACAAAGTGTGTGTTTTTGTGCAACTTTACGTTTGGTTTGTACAAGTATAGCTTTGTGTTTCTTTCTTTTTTTTTTTTTTTGATAGAATCATCCCATTCTGAGAGATTATATCATTACATTGATTTTCAATGACTATGACTATTACAAATTA
Source organism: Mallotus repandus (assembly GCA_949671775.1). Taxonomy (NCBI): domain Eukaryota; kingdom Viridiplantae; phylum Streptophyta; class Magnoliopsida; order Malpighiales; family Euphorbiaceae; genus Mallotus; species Mallotus repandus. Next base: position 4,598 of record CATIWM010411984.1, on the reverse strand, counting down.
TTACAAATTGACTATTAAATTATAGAATATATATATGTATAATCCTAGTGGGAGGAGGGGTAAAGACATTAAATTCTTGTCAAAAGTCCCCACCAAGCATGACCTTCCTCCACCTTACTAATTAGACTAGGCTTCATGGCTGTCTAGCTTTGTGTTTCTAATCAAGGTTCATTTCTTCAATTACATTATATTCAACTTGTGCTAACATCTTGCTCTAATGAGAGATTAGAACTGCCTAATAAATTTGTAGTCCTTGTTGGGTAACGTTCATCTTGCCATTGGCCAACACAACCAAATTAAATTGGTTGGATTATGTGTTCAGGACCCATTTTTGACCATTGGAAATGGACACTTAAATATCGATCAAGCTTGAAGCGTAAATTAATGCTCATTTGTGGAGTTTTTTGGTCAAGGCATTAGATGAACTGATTGGTTGAGATTATGACTAAATATTTGCCAAATTGTGATTAGTCTATGGTTTGCTTTATTCTTTATGTTTTGGCACTCCTCCAATTTCACAACTTAAAATCCTTTTCCAAAGATGTGGTGTACAAATTAAAAGGGTTGGCATTTGCAAAAATCATGAAAATGTGCGTATTTCCAACAGAGAAGCTAATCAGAAATTTGGTAAATATCCTGACTATGTATGCTTCTCTCAAAATGGACAACATATACAATGCTATATTTATCAATAAGTTATAATAATCTATATGTTCATAACAAGTAATAGTGGAATCAGCTAGTAGGGGTTATTTTTGTTTAAATGACGACTTCAATTCAAGTTATGATATATGTAATCTTGTTAAATTAGTTATTAAAAAATATTTATTATACTTGTGATTCTATCTAAATCGAACCTGTTTAATTAAAGTCATATGAGCTCTTGAATGCTGATGATTTAGACGACTAAATCTATAAGTTCATAGTTGCATATCAACCACACATTGATCCTCTAGCTACCTTATATTATGTACCAATTTTCAAAGCTACAAAGACCACCATAAAATATGAAAATGGAAAAATTCATCACTAGAAACAGTGACCATAAAGATTCTAGTGTTTTGAAAATTTTTGCAGAGAACAGAAGTGGGTAGGGCAGCTGACATGATCCACGACTTACTAAACCTACCATACCCTTTATATCTATAGCACAGCAGGAATGATACGATCATGATGTCCACTTTTCATTTCAATTTTGCTTTTTTTTTTTTGGAAAATTATTTCTCTTCCTATAAACTTGCTTATGAACCTTCTGATAAATGGATATACAAAAAAAATTCTGAGTCATTATATACTACCTGTATTGCACAGATATTTCAGTTAGCAGGCTTTTTTTTTTTTTGTATTTATATCTCTATTTTTCTGTATTCGTGCTACCTAAACATTTTAGTTTAGACAACAGACACTTTAATTAGACCCTATTTTTCTGTGTCCGTGTTTTCATTTCCCGTATCCCCGTATTCATATACATACAACTTAGCATTGATATAAGAATAATTTTCATAGTGCCTTAAATTTGATATATGTTATCAATTTTCCCCTTAACTTATCATTGATTATTTTGACATCTCATTTATAAATATCGTTCATCTGGTTTAGATATTTAAATAGTCTCATTTCAATTTGACAAAAACCATGTAGACACTCTTGATAGTGCAAAATATGTCGATAATGATTTTTTTAGCAAGTTTAAATGTCTATAAAATCATTTTATAAATTGAGGAGATAAACTGGCAAAACAAAAAGTCACACATATATTAGGTCTTTCTATAACTACATCTCTATTAAGTTATAACCTTCTCATAGACATCAATAAAAATATGTTGGTTTTAATAATATGACTATAAAGAAAATTTTCTTTTACTAAATGATAATGTAAATGCTTAAGGGTTTTGTAGACAATGGAGATTTACTCAAGAGCATTTATTTATTTATTTATTTATTTTGTTTGACAAACAAAAAAAAAAATTGCAGGTTTTATCTCTCTAAAACAAAACATCATCATGCATATATGCTGGAGTTTTGAAATATATGTATTTAGTCAAACTTACTCAAAGGATGCGTATTCAATCTTCAATTTAATTTCTTTCATTACAATGACAAGTGACAACAACAACATTTTAATAGGATTTTTCAGTGCCATCGATATCATGTAGAGTGCTCTTAAGTTTCTGAGCCAATATGTATTAATTTTTTTTTACCATTACAAATCATAGTGACGGAAAGGAGCGGAGAGACTCGATATTTAATTTGTTCTCTATACTCATTAGAATGGCTGGCAGACTAAAACAATACGGACAATATATTTGATTGAAATCATTTATCTACAACTAAAATATTTATAAAAATCAAGTTTTATTTTTAGTCTTATCTGAAAATACCCATTTTTTTCTTATTTGTTTTATAAAAGATTTACAAATAAAATTAATTTTTATTATATATTGCATTATTTTTCATTATTTTACCATTGTTAATTTTGTTTTTTAAAAAAAATTCAAAAATTTCACATAAAAATTTTAGCTAAAATAAAGAAATCGTTAATGTTATAGTTAGTTATTTCAGAGTTGATTTAGATGAACCTCATAAAAGAAATAAAAAATTTTTACCACCTATTTTTGTTCAAACTTGAAATTTCTTCTTAGAGAATTCAAATTCTTTCCTATAATGACAAATATGTAAACTTCAAGGCATAAATGATTTGTACGTATTTTATTTATTTTGCACCAATTTTAAATATCTTCCAACGACAGAATATTTACGCATTTATTTGAATAATAATTATATACATGTCACCAATTTATCAATCATTTTATTGCTTGTGGGTATTAATCATGTTTTTTTTTTTTTGACGTGTTATAAATCATATGTATTCATATGGACGTTATTTATACAATTTTTTTAAGAAATTTTTATTTTGTTGCAAGAGCTTGGATACATTAAAGATTTAAATTCTTTTACATAAAACTTTAAAGTTAAATTATGCATATAAAAAAATAAAAGTGAATAGAGATTTATCTCTCTAGTGAAATTTATTAGATTTAATTTAAATTAATTAAATTTTTTTATGACTATTAAATATTGAAAAAAAATTGAATAAAAAGCAAAAACAAAAGTATCATCGTGGCTATATATGGACTAAGGAAGTGGTAGGTGAGATGTATGGCTTGGAATCAAAATTCTGTTTTTCCTGGACCCCTTCCGCCTGCATATTCCATTGCTCACATCAATCCATCTAAATCTCCCATTTTTATTTTTTATTTTTTTTATGGTGTTGCTTCATTAAATATTTCCACATAAATTCTTATGACTTGTTTAGTTTAACATGTTATAGCAATTAATAGCTGATAGTTAAATGTAAAATGATTATTAATGGAATTATTTATTTATAAATATAATTTTAGTTATATTTTTATAATATTTTTTAGTTATATGAATTATTTAAAAAATATATATATTAATAAACAATAATTTATTATTTTTAATTTATAGATTATTGAAATAATTAATATAAATTATTTAAAAATAAATTTTAAAATATAAATATTATTGTATAATTTTTTTTAAAATAATTATAGGTATAAATATAATAATTATTTAATTATTAATTATAATTTACAATATTTATTTAATTATGATCTATAAAAAATTAATTAAATATATTTAATTTTAATTTGAATGAAATTATTTGTTATTAGTTATTTTTAAATAAAAGTAAAATAGTCTAAATAAAAAATAAATACAAATCAGCTACTAGCTGATAAGAAAAAACTCTAAAATTGAGTTTTTAAAATCAGCAGCTGTTTTGCATAAAATCAGCTATCAACTATTGATTTGAGGATTTACCAAATGTCTAAATTGTAACCGATTGAAAAAAAAAACATCTATCAATTACTTCAATCAGCTAAACCAAACGCTCTTTTAGTATTATTTTATTTGAATGTCTAAATGAAATCAATTTTTTTAAATGAGGAAGAGAAAATAAAAAATTAAATCTATAATTTATTGAAAGAAATTACATTAGTAGATTACTTAACTTTCGAGAGAACGAAATTATTAATCACATTAATATTTCCGTATAAAAGACTTTAAATTTCATTATTTTGTTTGTCAAACCATCTAATTTATATTAATTTGTTGATTATTTTCTCCTTTCAATTATTAAATAACACTATAAGTATTGACTATAAATATATAGTACATTTTTATACTTGCTATAATTTAATTTATATGCCACCTTATTTATTATTTGTTAAAAATTCCATTAAAAAGAATAATTATGGTACGAGTATTTTAAAAATATATAATTAATTAGTAAAAAATATTTGTCATTTTTATAATTTTATTTAAATTAAACTAAATCAGTGAAGTTTAAACCAAAAATAATCACTTAATTAAGGGAATATATTATAATGCTCATCGTAATCTTTTACCTAACACAATATATATATATATATATATGTAACACCCTACACACTTAGTATTAATACACATCGTGATATCTCATATTCATTATTAATCATCCTTTAGTCACATGTAATTATTATACACACGTTTATACTTATTCGTACACGCATGCAAATATTTTACATTAACTAATG
>CATIWM010411966.1:0-19416 GCA_949671775.1 Mallotus repandus | reverse complement strand
AAATTATATATATATATATATATATATATATATATATATATATATATAAATCAATTACATTAATTTTTAAAGTTCATTATAAAGTCATGATGTTTACTTTTGCTACAAAGAGTAGGTTTCATAGTAAAAAAAGAGAAACTTTGCTTCTCCAAAAATGTGGTTATTCCCAGACTCATCCAATGGAACCAAATAACCCATCCTCAGGACTGGATCTTGGAAAGTGCCACTGAACCAACACTTACAAACACAGAAAAGTCTGCCCCAAACACACAAATAAAGCGTATAACCCAGTTCCAGGATGGAAGAGTAAAGATCAGCTTTGACAGAGCATCTTCTAGCTCTAGATTTTCTGATGCTTCATCTTCAGAATCTTTAGATCTAGGAAGATTATCACAAATACCCTCTGTTATAAAATCTTTCATATAAAGAACTGCCTCACCAGAACCCTGATTTACCAAGAATAATCAACCTTCTCTATACCGATTAGGCAGATCTACACCCAAACTTGACAATCCTCACATGGCCTGGTCCCTCTTCAAGATTCTCGTGCCTTTATAGCCCTCCTTCCAGCCTTTATATAAAGAAGACTCGCTCTCCCTCTGGAGTCAGAACACAATTTTAGGTGATAAGCCTATCTTTCCTCTCTAGTAAAGTTTAGCTTAAAATTGTTCTCACGTATAAAGATAAATATAGTTCTCTGTAATCTTCCTTTACTTTTCGGATAAAGAACTTCTGTAACTTCCCTTACTTGGATTAATAAAGTAAAGCTTTTTAAGATCATCATCTTCTTCTTATATTTTAAAATTTTCTTTCTTTAAAGATTTATTTACTTTCTTTGCATTTCTTAAATAGCAGAACGTATGCTCTATGCTTGCTTAAGAAATAAGGATCTTGCACATCAGAAACTCTATGAAATATCTTGCTGCATTTGGTCTGGTAACCTCCGTGTCTAGCCTGTTACTAGAGCGTGAGACCGGCGCTATGAGTTCATTTCATATCATCAATTGCATTCTTTGCATCTACACTGTTACCCTTGAGATCCTTGGCCGTCTATGGTAATCCTTCATTGATTTGGGTAATAACAATGAAGACGATTGTTTTGAAATTTTCCATTCCATTAAACCCACAGGCTTGTAAAGTTTAAAGTCTTGTAAAGCCTTGTATATATATATTTAATTTTGTTTTAACCTGATGGGTTGAAAATTCTTTTGGACGACCCATGCAAAAATTAGGATATTTAAAAAAAATAATTTAATTAAAAATTTTACTTTCCAGGCACCCTTCTCCAGACAACCGGGACACTCTCGGACAACACTAAGGAATATATATATATATATATATAACAATAAGTACTAAATTTGAGAATTCTAAAATACTCAATTAATATCTATAATAATCATTATCCATATACAAACATCAAATTGTAAATAGATTTACCAATCACCTAACATTAACCAACTAACATTTATGTGACAACAATTTTCAGTTAATAGCTACCAACAGTTTTTAGCTAATAGCTACCAACTCTTGGAAACAGATTTCAACTAATAGCTGTTAACTGTCAATAACAATTTAGCTAAAATATGTCTTAAAATCACCAACATATTTTGTCCTTTTTTATTTGTATCTACATATCTCATGTGTGTGAATTAAGGGTGTAATGAACCGAATCGAGTTAACACATTGCCAATATTGAAGTTTGAATTTTAATTGAGTTTTTTTTAAGAGTAGCTCGACTTGATCAAATAATTTTTATACTCAACTCGACTCGATTAATCATATATAATTTTAGTATTTATATATTTCAAAATAGTTAAATTCGATTCAAGTTCAAAATCTACTTGGAATAATAAAATACTTTTATAACAACATGAAATAAAAAAGATAAAACAGTAAACATGTACAAATTCAAACATGCTTAATTAAACTCATGAGTCAATCTAGTTAAATATTTAGAAAGTCGAGTCAAATATTCAAAAACTTGATAATTTACTTGAGCAGTTCAAATATGAGCTCAATGAATTAAATTTCAAATAGCTTGCAAATTAGCTTGAATCAGCTACTGGCGTTGTGTGAATAAGGATAGAATAATAAAGTTATTATTATTCTTATTAACATTCGCTTCTATAATAAATAGAGGCAAGGAAATTAACATTTAATTTCCGCTAACCATACAAAGTGAGAAGAAAATTAAAGTTATTATGTTCTCATTGTATTTTTATTTCACCTCATTATTTTATCTCACGTGATTATCCGAAACATAAAAAAAAAAAATGTTTTCAATATAATATTAACGAGGAATGGTCCGGATTTGATACTCGGCGGAACAAGACCCTCCCTCCGACCATCAAGACAAAGCACTAAAAAGTAAATTTCTAATTACTAACATAATCAAGCGAATACTTTTGACAAGTGCCAATTTTAACATTCTACACGTCAATTAGCCTACGCAAAATGCAGTTGTCAGCCTTAAGCGGGTACAAAAAGGCAAAATGCAGTTGTCAGCCTTAAGCAGGTACAAAAAGAACATCTGCCTACTACATTCCACTTTCTTACAACCAACACAACATAGAGATCCTAATCACTGTAAACACATCTTTCAATCATGCCCACTTACCCTCCTACGAGTCGGCAAGTGCCTTGTCAATTTCATCTACGTGATTCCGTAGTACATTCCACTGCACAAGAAGAGAACCAAATCACCATGAGTAATTTGCACCCATAACCATTCAGAAAGCAGTTAAGTTTGATAAATGTACCTGATCTATACTTAATGATATACCTGGAACAAAACAGAAACATCTCCACAATGTTAGAAACATCCAAGTCAGAAAATAGTGGTAAGAGAAAATAAAAGAAATAAGGAAAGTGATTCAAGTATGCATTTTCTTTGCTCTAATCCAAATAAGCAAGGCTCAACAGAAACAATTCAAACAATTTCACCCATCAAACTTCAATTTAAAAAAAAAAAAAAAAAAAAAAAAAAGAGGCCGACCCAATGATGCTTTAATTCCAAAACATAGGGACATTATCAAACCACGCAGATATCAACTAGTAACATATACAGTACTAAAAGAAAAAAAAGAAGAAGATTTCCTGAGCAAATTACACAACACTATTACAATATGTAAATAAAATATAAATGAGCAAGTTGGCAGTCTCAGAAGGCTTCAAGGTCTTGCTGCCACGACACAGACAATAAGGCAGGCACTGGTGTTGAATAGTAGCCTGTCCGGCTTCAACATGGACAGGCCAGAAGGCAAGGCTAAAAAGAATAAGACAAGGATATAGGAAAATTCTATGCAAATGTTTTAGCAGGTTTCTCCACTAGAATCAATATTTTTAAAAATCCCACATATATTGTAATGGATTCCTCCAACACTTAGCTTGACCAGAAGAGCCAATTAATAATTATACCTTTTAGCATCAAGCATGTATCATGCTTACGGCAACAATCATGCTCATTCTTAACCAGTGACATAATGGAACTCTCTACCATGCTTTACAATTCAGTCATGCTTATACTTGAACACATAATCATCTCTCCTCTCATCCAATTTCCCTTTGGCTCTGCAACACCACTGTCAAGACAATTTCTCTCAATATATTTTAAACTTTTCCCCACTAAACTGAAGATAGTGAAAAGGGATCGTTAACAAAGCAGGAGTACGCTTACTCTTAGACAAGGTTACACAAAGGGACGTGGCCTCTTCCATCCAGTCAGACTTCCAAAATTTCTAATATATGGTCCTACATGAATTTTTCCTTGAATTTAGCTTGTAACGGAAGGCTAAGATAGGATTATATCATGCATGACAAAACCTAGAGGGCTAAAAACTCTTCGCAAATATGGTTCATCTTCATCGACCCCTTCAATGAAAAACCAACTCTATTCTCCAAAATGCATCTAATGACAGCCTCAGCAAAATGAATGTCATTAAGTACATTAATCTCACATCTTGGACATCACTTTGGATAAGCAATGAATTTCAATCATGTCGCTTTCGTTTAGTGACAATCCAATTACAAAATATACAGGGATTAAAACTTCAATGCTTCAAAGACTTCAAGTCTTTAATGATATCACATTTACACTAATTCTCTCTTTTTTGGAAGAGAGAAATGATAATAACAATTAGGTTGACACACTGATTAATTATTATTGCAAAAGATGGCAAAGTTCATTCCAGTGGTTCACTCCAAAACAACCAAGTGAACACTCATATTGTTTAACGAGCTAAATTAAGGGCCATTTTTAACACTTTAAATATTCAATGGAACTATAGCTGACCCTCAAATTTATTGATCAATTCCAAAACATTGGTAAACAGTTAATCCACCAATTCAATTAAAAATGTCAGAAATGATTTTCATGGATTTTAGAGACATAAATTTCCACTCCAAGAGCTAGAGCACTAGTCGAAACATGAAAGAAAGGGCAATTTCTATAGTCATACCCTTTTTTCCAGGCAGCTGCTTGCCATCTTTGATATAGAACTCGCGAATATCGACCCACACCTTCCCTTGCCAGTTCCTCACTGTCACTCTCCTATTCTTTGATATCTGCAAATAGAACTCAACAAAAATGAACATACAAATAAACCCTAGAGTTGCCCCATGTCATGTTTACGAGTACTATTATACCTCGCAAACCACGATGTCGTCCGAGTCATCAGCAGACTGTGTCCTGGACGCCTTCTTGGGAGGCGCGTGGCCGTCGGAATTATCATCCGAAGCGCCTTCCTCCTCCTTTCTCTTTCCTCTGCCCGACATTTTTCTCCCCCGCTTCTCCGATAACTCTATTATTCTCTCTTCTATCTTCCTTTTTCTTTTCAACTTGAATTATTTGGTAGGACTTTTGCAGGGTTTTTAGTGGCAATTGGCAAATTCGACCAAACCCAATAGCTTGACCCGACGCCCAAAAAAAAACCCGACTGCTATCTTCTAACAAAGTTTAAAAAGAAAAAACCATGGGTCATTTCACCGACGGCTCGATTGGTTTATACTCTGAAATCGAAATCGGAATGAGAATTAAAATAGAAATAAAAGGAAATAAAAAATAAAATGAAAATTGTAATAAAGTGTTTGACTTATAAAGGAATCGAAATCAAACTCAATATTATTTATATATAAAAATATATTAACTAATAGTTATTATAAATTTATATATTTTATTTCATTACTTAAAAAATATTATATTTCATAAATTTTAATAATATATGATAATATTTAAAATTTTAACTAATTTATAATTAATTTGACCTAATTTTATGCGAATGAAAAATCATTCTTTAACTCTATAAGGGAAATGATGATTCCCATTGATGGGAGAATCCATTCTCATTTTCATATAATAATTTAATGAATCAAACACTAAAAATCGAAATCACCAATTCTAATTTCGATTCCCACCCTTATTTTTCATGAAACAAATGACCTCTTATTATTATCACTTTTGACTTGGTTCAATTGTTCTTTTAAATTTTAACCATACCTATTTTCAGTTTTAGGTTCGAGTATTTTTCTTTTTAAAATTTTTGACATTCTTTGGATTCTTAACAATTCTATGTCTCCACCTAACTCTCTCAAGTTAGGATTTTTGAACACCTCAATCTATTCTCTTAAATTGATTCTTACAACTTGAGTTTTCGGTTCAACTCAAACCTTACAATCAAGAGTTTTAAGGTTCACTCTAAAACCACACAAATAAGAGTTTTTGAGGTTCACTCTAAAACCGAATTCCCAAGTGTTTTAATGGACAAACACTTAAACTAATTCCTTTAGAAATAAATCTCACTTCCCTTCTAATCTATCCCAAGACTTAGATGAAGTGAAAATTCTATTTCTACTACACAACTAACTCTCACAAGAGTTAATGAAACTAAGAATAAAAATTAGGGAGTCTGAGAGCTTTGATGAATGTTAAGATAGAGAATTATAGTGAGCAAGTATCTTAAATTCAATTGAGCTCCAGGAGTAATTTATATAGATAAACAATTAAAAAATATGGTTGTTAGAGGCATTGATTGGGTCTCCAAAGTCTTCCAAACATCCTTGAGTGTTTTTCAAATTTTTACATTTGAAACGCCACTCACAATCATGAGGGTAGTGTCCTGGCTTGTGAGGATCAAGTTTAGTGACCGTTGAGTTTGAAAAATGCTTATTTTTGCCTGTTGTGAGCTGTTTGGACTACCCTCACGAGCTGCTCATGACCGTGAGTGGCACTCGTGAGCAGCTCTATCCAAATCAGCTAAAACGACTCAAAATAGGCACCAATAGGGGACAGCTCGTGACCGACTAGTAAGGGGCTTGTAAGCAGCACTTGTAAGTCCAAAATTTAATTTTTCTTGGCTCCTTTTGCATTGGATTAACTTAGGCACTTGCATTGGTTCATGTACTTCATAAAATACATGTTTAATACTCCTTTAATGAGTATTTCCCGTTTCCAAGCTTCAAACAATTTAAATTGATTTCCTACACACTTAAATAAAAACATTGGCAACTTAAATTGTTTGTCAAAGTCAAAATTAGGAGCATGATCATGCAAATGGTCAACTATCTCCCCCTTTTTGGCTTTGACAACCAATTTGATAAATATAAATAAAGTGTGTGTGAGTGCCAAAAATAATTAACATGAATAGATATGTGTTATATTAAATAGCTCCCCTTTTCAAATTAAATAGATGTAATATATGAAAATAAATGGCTCCCCCTTAATATATGCATAAATTCAAACAATTAGAGCATAATAAATAAAGTTAATTATCATAGCATATATAAGGATAATGTCAAAAGAATGACACATCATGTTTCTTAAAAAAGAATGCACATTCATAAAATCAAATAGTTTAAACATAAAGGAGATGTTTTTAGAAAAAGATACCAATTAAAAATATAAAGAATTTTATCTCCTTGATAAAATAATTTGTAAATATATTTCTCTATTTCTCCCCCTTTGGACATGATAAGAAATGGTAAAGCAAAAACAAAGTCTAACATAACAAATATGCTTAAACAAAATTTTGAACATAAAACATGATAACATGATCATTAAGCATACTTAAATAAAATTAGTGGCACTTACAATGCATGTACTACTTTAACACATCACAAACATAGTACATATAGTACTACATAACTAAACTTAACACACAATAAATCATGTAGCACTTATCATATCATAAACACATCACAATTTCTCCCCCCTTAGTCAAAGACAAAAAAGAAAGAAAGAGAGAGAGAATAAACTAAAAATAAACCAAAAGGAAACAAAAGACCAAGAACTAAAACAATAAAGACAAGATAAGAAACTAAACATAAACCGAACGATTCTAAGGATGACTCCTATCTTGAAGATCTTGGAATGGAGGAGGAGGAGTAGGCTAAGTGCATTGTATGTTGTGATGAGCATACAATTTATGAATATCATATTTCATGTGGTCGATCTTATGCTCAAAATGGTCAAATCTAATGTCCACATGATCAAACCTTGTGTTGAAGTTGGATTCTACTTTGGAGAGATGATCAAAGAATCCACCAACCCAAGCTTGTTCATCATCAACACTTTGAGAGGTAGAAGGTCCTCTTTGCCTCTTCCTTTAAGTTGGAGCTCGAGTAGGAACTTGTTCTTGAGGGATTACTTCTTCAATTTGATCACCTTCAAGACCATGTGTTCCAAATTGCTCAATGTCTTCAAGGTCTTGAGCCAACTCTTCATCAATCTCCTCATCACCCACTTCATTCTTCTAAACCTAAATTCTTCTAACCATATTGAATTGCCTAGAATTTCTTAAAAGATTCTCATCAAGAAAGGATGGGGGAAGAGAGGGAATATTGTTCAAAGTTATCCCAAAAATGATTTTCAATTTGGGTGATGATCCCTCCAACACATAAACTCCTACTAACACTATCACTTACTAACCATAATCTCCATTGAAGCGACCTCCCTAGCTCAACATTGACATTCTCAATAAGACATCTAATCAAGAATAAATCATCAAAGGAAATTGCCTCATTACTAAAACCCCTAGCATGAATAGAATAGGTAATGAAACGATGCACATACTAAAGGGCTTTTGAAGCAAAAAGAGATGATTTTGTATGTCCCGCCATAAAGGATTTTGCATTAGGCTTAGCATGTTGAATCCAAAAAGGATTAAGAGACCAATAAGTGTTAGTAGAAGCAAGACCCCCTTTTTTAAACCCAAAGATGTCATTAAATTGTTGAGAGGTAAGAAACCTAAACCTAAAACTATGCTATTGAGAGGATTTTGTTCATTTATGTATTGAACTCTCAAGCAATAGGAGGAAAGAAATTCGTAAACCAAAGAGGGATTAGTAGGATAAGGATTGAAAGCAAAGTTATAAATACCCACATTCTCAAGCAAAGTTCTTACTTTATTGTAGCATCCCACCTTCTCTAAAGTAGCTTGAGACATGTATTTAGAAGAAATGAGTTTTCTCTAACTAAATTGGGCTAACCTTTGCCTAATTTGGGTAGAAGAATATGAGATATGAGGAGTCTTCTTAAGTTGATCCTTGGTTGCTCTTCTTGGTGATGAAGGAACATCTTGTGTGGTCTTCTTTTTGGGAGCTATAAAAAAGAGAGAAATAACACAAACAAAGTTTGAAAAAAAGGAGAGAATTTTTACTTTGTGTGAAGAGAGTTTAGATTGCAAAAATAATGTGAGGAGGAAGATAAGAGGATTTGAGGTATACATAGAGGTGAAAAAGGGTTTAAAAAAGATTAAATTGAGTCCTAAAAATACTTAAAAGATGTAAGTGACCGTTTAGGAATGAAAAGAGACCTAGTAAAACTAGGAATTTTTTTAGGGACAATATGCTCTTCACGAGCTGCTCACGATCGTGAAGGGTACTGCCCTCTGACACAAGCAAGGTTCATGAGCTGAACTCCAACGACTCATGACAGAATTTACAAAAAGACCCCTAAATTTTAAATTTTGTTCAATTAGGTTCTAAAAACCTTACAGCTAGGTTCTAACAAGTAAAAAATGACATATAATTGAATAAAAAATAAATGCACTCATATCCAAATCAATTAAAATCAAATATTTATATTTCAAGTTAATAAAAGATTATAAAAATAATAGTTTGCTAAATTCAAATGATTAATAAATTGAATTAAATTCAATAATCAATCATTAACTAACAAATTAAATGGTAAATCATTTAAAATTTTCAAATTTAATGCAAATCAAAATTCAAAATAAATGTATTTATTTTAAATAATTAATTAATTGAAATAAATTCAATAATCAATTATTAAAGATAAATAATTATATATAAAATTACGCAAAAAGCAAAAAAAAAAAAAAAATTTGTCAAAGCAATTCATAATCAATTTAAATGCTATCATAATATAACATAATCAAGCATTTAAATGTATAAAAAACTTTGAAATAATTTTAAATATATATCATGCAAATGGAAAATAAATCATGTACATGAAATAAATTTGCATAAAAAAAATAAAAAATGTAATAATAATATATCAAAAACAAAAATATACCAAAAGTAAAAAATGAATAAAAAGCTTGATTACACACGAATTTTGTGAAAATAATGAATTCTAATCATCAATTAAGCAATTTATCACAAAATCAGGGTAAGCTACTATCATCTATCATACCAAACTCATGTTTAATAAAATTCAATATTTTTTTCACAAAGAGGCTTAGTAAAATGTCCGCTAATTGATGATTTGTATCAACAAAATCAAGAAAAATATCACCATTTTGAACATGATCACGCAATAACTGATGTCTAATGTTTATATGCTTGGTTCTAGAATGCTGAATGAGATTTTTGCTAAGGTTTATAGCACTTGTATTATCACATTTAATAGGAATGTGATCAAGTTCAATGCCATAGTCCTTAACTTGTTATTTTGCCGTAAAACTTGTGAACAACAATAACTAGCCATAACATATTCTGCTTTAGCAGTGGACAAGGCAACTAAAACTTGTTTCTTACTAAACCAAGAAACTAAACATTGTCCTAAAAATTGACAAGTTTCGGAAGTGCTTTTTTTTATCTAGTAAACTATCTGCAAAGTCTGCACCCAAATAACTAATCAAGTCAAAGGAGGAACTCTTAGAATACCAAAATCCTAAATGCAAACTTCCACTTAAATATTTAAAAATTCTCTTGGTTGCATTTAAATGAGACTCCTAAGGACTAGATTGAAATCTAGCACACAAGCATGTAGCAAACATGATATTCAGTTTACTTACAGTTAAATAAAGAAGGCATTCAATCGTACCTCTAAATCGCTTTTCATCAACCGATTTGCCATTCTCATCCTTGTTAACTTTGGTTGTGGTGCTCATTGGAGTTTGGCTTGGTTTAGCTCCATTCATGCCAAACATTTTAAGAATGTCTCTTGTATACTTGGTTTCATTGATGAAAATCCTATCTCTGCATTGCTTGATTTGTAATTTGAGGAAGAACTTGAGTTCACCCATCATACTTATCTCAAATTCTCTTTGCATTAACTTAGAGAATTCCTCACACAAGCAATAGTTAGTAGCACCGCAAATGATGTCATCAACATATATTTGAACAATAAGTAAATCATGCTCGAATTTCTTTATGAAAAGAGTTGTGTCAACTTTTCCTTTAAAGAAACCTTTCTCTAACAAGAAATTGCTCAACCTTTCATCCAAGCTCTTGGAGCTTGTTTCAATCCATACAATGCTTTTGAAAGTTTAAATACATGATTAGGAAAATCAAAATTTTCAAAACCCGGAGGTTGTTCAATATAAACCTCTTCTTTAATAAAACCATTTAAATTTTAACATCCATTAGAAAAATTTTAAAATCCATGAATGATGCAAATGCAAGTAGCATTCTAATAACTTCTAATCGTGTAACAGAGGCAAAGATTTCATCATAATCAATGTCTTATTCTTGATTATAACCTTTAGCTATAAGTCTAGCTTTATTTCTAGTTATGAAACCTTGTTCATTTATCTTATTTCTAAACACTAAACACCCATTTGATGCCTATAATAGGATGATATTTTGATCTAGGAACCAAAGTCCAAACTTTATTTCTCTCAAATTGATTTAACTTTTCTTGTATAGCAAGGACCCAAAATTCATCACTTAAAGCATCATCAATATTTTTGGGTTCAATTTGAGAAATGAAGGGTAAATTAACAATTGACTTAAGTTGAGATCTAGTAGTTACCCTTTTTATGGTATCACCAATAATGAGGTCTTGAGGGTGAGCTTTCTTGAATTATCCTTTGGAAGATCATCCTTCACAATAGGTTGAGGCATTTTCTCGTTTTCCTCCTTTCTAGGATCTTCAAGTTTCAAAGGTTTGCTAGTGTTCTCTTCTTGAGTGTTTTCATCCATAAGTTCACCTACATCATCATCAACACTATACAAATCCTTTCTTGGATCAAGTACATTAGATTCATCAAATATAACATGCATTGAATCCTTAACTACTAGAGTTTTCTTATTATAGACTCTATATGCTTTACTAGAGGTGGAATAGCCTAGGAAAATTTCTTCATCGGCTTTAAATTCAAATTTCCTAAGATTTTCGTTAGTGTTTAATATAAAGCACTTGCATCCAAACACTCTAAGATATGAGATTTTAGGTTTTCTATTGTTCTAAAGCTCATAAGAAGCTTTATTTAAAATTGGTCTTTTAAATACTCTATTTGCAATGTAGCAAGATGTGTTAACAGCTTACGCCCAAAAGTATAATGGTAAGTTATACTCATGAAACATTGTTTTAGCCATTTCCAGTAGAGTTCTATTTTTCCTTTCAATAATCCCATTTTGTTAAGGTGTTCTATGATAAGAAAATGTATGTGAAATACCATTTTCATCACAAAAGGTTTTGAAAAATTCATTTTCAAATTCGGTTCCATAATCACTTCTAATGGATAATGTACAAAAACTTTTTCTTTTTGAACTCTTTTTGAAAAAATTTCAAAAGCTTTAAAAGCATTATTCTTATGAACAAGAAAATATACCCAAGTGTATCTAGAGTAGTCATCAACCAAGATATATGCATAGTGCATTACACCAAGACTAGTAACTCTAGTTGGTCTAAACAAATCCATATGTATAAGTTCAAGAGGCATAGAGGTTGACACTACATTCTTGAGCTTAAATGAAGAATTGGATTGTTTTCCCTTTTGACAAGCATCACAAGACTTATCCTTAGTGAATTCGAGCTTTAGTAAACCAATTACAAGTTCATGTTTACTAATATCATTCAAAAGCTCAAAGTTTGCATGTCCTAACCTTTTATGCCATGTCCATGTGTCATGAGAAATAGACATTAAGCATTTGATGTCTTTGTTATCAATCTTATTCAAATAAATAACATAGACATTGTCTACTCTTCCGCCACTAAAAATTACTTTGTCTTCATTAAAACTACTAACAAAGTAACTTATAGGATAGAAAGTGACATTATTTCCCATGTCACATAATTGACTTATGCTAAGTAAATTATCTTTAAAACCATCAACAAGCAACACATGGTGAATAGATAAGGATTGAGGATTACTAATTTCTCCAATAATAATAATCTTTCCTTTTGCATTGTCCCCGAATGTGACATGTCCTCCATCTTTAGCATTAAATTTGTTGAATTGTTCTTTGTCTCTCGTCATATGTCTTGAGCATCCACTATCATGATACCACTTACTTTTCATTCTTGTGGACTTCTAGCACATCTACGAAACATAATTTAAGCATTCTTTTGAACCTAAACCTTAATTGGTCTAGGTTTGTTAGTCTCAAAGTAATCCAAAGGTAGCAATTGCAAATGTAGTTTTTGGTAAAAGCATACATTGCTAAAGTGACCCTTCTTCATGCAATAAAAGCATTTAACATTAGCAAATTTATTTTTCCTAAAAAAAAACATTAGCAAATTTATTTCTTTTTGGATGATATGATGAAACATGCATTGTGTGTTGTGGCAATGAATGCTTCCTATAACTCTTTTGAGTTACAGTGTAAGACATACATTGACAATGACAATATATATTTTGATAGGTTTGTGCAATATGTTTATATGCATTATATTGTGCAACATGCTTAGGAGTGTTGTTTCTAGTGTACATCTAAGCATGTTTGGGTTGTGATCTTCTAGCTCGAACCTTACCTCTTTGTGTCAATAGAGGTTGAGTCTTATGAGACTTTTCCTTATCATTTGACATATGATAACTTTTAGCTTTGAAAGCTTGAGTCTCATTCAGTTTAGATGAAGAATCATATGATGCCTTAACAAAATTAATGTGTAATGATGATGAGGAAGACATTCCATTTGTATATCCAATTCCATGAGTATCTCCATGAAATTTTTGTGAGTCAAGAAGACTATCTAAAGTCTTTTTTCCTTTCTTAAATTTGGAAATGGAATTTCTTAACTCTAAGTCCTCCTTAGAAAGCTTATGATTTTCATCACTTGCTTTCTTAAGTTGGTTTTCCAGGGAATTTGAAGATTTTAAATCACTAGCAAGTTTTTCATTAGATTTAGCAAGCTTAGCAAAGTCATTCTTTAAACTTTCAAATTCCTTGGTTAAACTAGATAGCTCATGCTTGTCAAGCTTCTTCTTAAAAAGCAAGCTTTTACATTTTAGCAAAAGTTTGCTTACAATAGAGCTCTCACCATCATCATTATCATCATCATCACAATAATTATCACAATCATCAAAAGAAGAATAGGAAGTAGAAGGAACCTCATTTCCTTCTTCTAGAGACATGAAACAAAGGTTGGCCACTTCTTGGTATTCCTCTTCATTTTCAGATTCAGAGGAGTCATCCCATGTAGCTTTAAGGCCTTCTTTTTCTACTTTGCTCCCTTGTTCTTGAGTTTGAGTTTGGGGCATTTGCTTCTACTGTGTCCTAGTTTCTTGCATTCATAGTAAGTAACCTCTTTAGTCTTCTTACCCTCATTCTTCTTGTTGAAGTCTCTAGTTCTTGAGGAATTTTTCTTTCTCAAGAACTTCTTGAAGTTTCTTGTGAGCATGGAAATATACCATCTTCATCACTAGAATCTTTAATATTTTCCTCTTCACTATTATCTTGTGAAGCTTTTAATACAATTGTCTTTTTATTTTCTTCCTTCTTTTCTTATTCTTCACCTCTTTGCTTTATTGTAAGCTTTTGGGTGAGAAGCTTTCCAAGAAGCACGTCGGTTGAAAGAGTAGTAAGGTCTTGAGCTTCCTTAATTAAAGTAACTCGAGATTCCCAATCCTTCTTAGTTAGGATTCTTAGAATCTTGTTGTTTACTTCTTCCTTGGTAAAATGTATACCAAGTTTCTTGAGGGTGGTATGAAGAGCATTGAGGTGGTTCTTCATCTTTGTAATTGATTCTTGAGGCTTCATTTTAAAGAGTTCATATTTATACATATGAAGTTGAACCTTCTTGCTTCTAACTTGGACATTACCTTTATAATGATTCTATAATGTCTCCCATATTTCCTTGGCCGATATGTAATGTTGAAGCTTGCCTCCTTCTTCTCTTGACATGGAAGAGACTAGAGTGATCATTGCCTTTTTTATTTTTATGATTTTCTTCCTTTTAATCATTGTTCCACTGGCTCCTTAAGAAGGTAGTCACTACACCATCAATGGTAGCTTTAGGTGGTTCCCTTTAAGATAATGTTAAGAACCTCCAAGGAATAGAACCACGAACCCTAATGATTATGAACCCATGAATTATTATCTTAGAAACCCAAGAACAAATTAAATTTCAGAAACCTAAGAATCACTTATATAAGATTGTAAGGTTTGGTTGATCAAGATTGTAACCTAAAGAAAACTAAGTTCTTTAAACCCTAACCCTTAACACACCATAAGGATATATCAATTCCTTGATAAGTGGTTTATGCATTCAATAAGAATTCAAGAATTCAAGCAAATATGCAAAGGCAAAAAGACTATTCTTATTAAAATCCAATCTGATTAAAAACACACTATAAGGGGTATTTTTATAACATCCTAACATAAGAAGCCTAATGAAACTATTAAACCTAGCCGTGACATAAGCATAACAACAAATAACATAGTTCTGGGCTTAAATTAAAGATTTCAGCCTATATACTAGCCCACATTATTCTTTATGTATTTGGACTTGCAAAACATTAAACAAAGCCCATTCAGTTATGTCTTCACTTGGGCTAAACCTAGCATGATCAATTGAACTTCCTTGACTAGCCCAATCTTGCATATAGCCCATTAAGGCTTCTTGTAGCTTCTTGGACCTTGACCTTGTAATTGGGCCTTGTGGCATGCTTAATGGATCCTTAGCTTTAACTTTGGTTTTCTTTCTGTCCTCTCCATCAAGCCTATCCTGAGCTTTATCTCTGAAAACGCCACCACCATCTTCAAGCTTGGTCATGTTCATATCATTCCCTCCTTCTTTAGGATGATTTGTCCTCAAATCAAGCTCATCACATACATCAAAAGGAGTTAAATCAGCAACATTAAATGTACCACTCACATTATACTCACCTTTCAAATCAATCTTGTAGGCATTATCATTGATCCTCTCAAGGACTTGAAATGGACCATCACCCCTCGGACTGAGCTTAGAATTTCTTTGATTTGGGAACCTTTCCTTTCAAAGATGAACCCAAACCCAATCACCAGGTTGTAACACCATTGAAATTCGTCCTTTATTAACCCTCTTGGCCACTTTTGCATTTTGCTTCTCAATTCTCTCTTTAACTTGCTTATGTAGCTTTTGAATCAAATCTACCTTAAAAGAATCATCAACACTAACAAGCTTGTTAAGAGGCAAAGGAATCAAATCAATAGGAGTTAAAGGATTAAAGCCATATACAATTTCAAATGGTGAAGTGTGTGTAGTGCTATGAACAACCCTATTGTATGCAAATTCAACAAATGGCAATAAATCCTCCCATGATTTTAAATTCCTAGAAATCAAAGCACGAAGCAATTGAACCAGCATCCTATTCACAACTTCGGTTTGTCCATCTGTTTGTGGATGGCAAGTAGTAGAAAAGAGCAATTTAATACCTAACTAACCCCATAGCCCACGCCAAAAGTGACTTAGAAATTTAATATCTCTATCACTAACAATGGTCCTAGGTATTCCGTGCAAACGTACAACTTCCCTAAGAAACAAATCAGCAATATGAACAACATCATCACTTTTAAGACATGGTATAAAGTGAGCCATCTTACTAAACCTATCCATAACAACAAATATACTATCTCTACCTTTCCTAGATCTAGGCAAACAAAGAACAAAATCCATAGACAAATCTTTCCAAGGAACATTAGGAATAGGTAAAGGTGTATCTAACCCATGGGGTTGTAATTTGGACTTAGCTTTCAAACACATAATGCATTGACCACAAATCTTATGCACATCATATTTTATGCATGGCCAATAAAAATTCTCAATCAGAATATCATATGTCTTTTGCACCCCAAAATGACCCATTAAATTACCCCCATGTGCTTACTTAACTAGTACAACCCGCAAAGAACAATTAGGAATACAAAGGTGATTTTTATTGAAAAGAAATCCCTCAAACACATAAAAGTCATTAGAAATGGCCCCATTAGCACAAGTTGCAAATATATTGCTGAAATCATTATCACTCTCATGCAACTTTTTTATAAACTCAAAGCCTAACAATTTAGAATCAAGAGTAGTAAGTAAAGCATACTTGCGAGATAGCGCATCAACCACCACATTTTCCTTACCTTTCTTGTCCTTGATCACATATGGGAATGTCTCAATGAATTCCATTCACTTGGCATGTCTTCAATTCAGCTTGTCTTGCCCCTTGAGATGCTTCAAACTCTCATGATCCATGTGTATGACAAATTCCTTGGGCCACAAATAAGATTTTAGAGCTCAAGAACGAATTAAAACTTCCATTTGATGTAAAAGACATGTAATAATCAGATTAGGAAGCAAAAATCACAAAGAAAGTTGATCAAGAAGGAAGATTACCTCTAGATGCTTTAAATGTGTCAATTCTGCCCAAACTCAAAAGACACGTAAAGAAGAGAATAATTGAAGGAGAAAGAAAAATTTAAAACTAAAATAATTGAAATAAGATTGTATATATATGGCTCAGGTCAATGGAAAATCAATTTTCCTTTAAATCTTCCTAAACAACCACCTAATCTTTATTGTGTAGGATTGTAAAAATCTTCCTAATTTCCTCTCAAGTTTAGGAAACTTTCAAGGCCAGCTGTAATAGGAATCTTTTAACAACCCTAATATCTATATAAACACGCCAAGAGCAAGGATTAAAACACCAAACATATTTTTAAACGAATGAAGACATAATCAAACCAATCAGACCTGCTCTTTGATGTTTTCAGGCTACTACAAGATTTCTGATTTCTTTTCCTTTTTTTCATTTTTTTGTTTCTTTTCTTCTCTTTTTTTAGAATCAAAAATAAAAACTACAATAATCAAGAACTACACAATCCAAATTTTAAAAATACCAAGAATACTTCAAGAACCATATCAAGAACTTAAAGAAAAACAAACAAATAACTTATAGAAAAGGATAAATAACCTGATTTAAGAGCCAAAGCTCTGATACCAAATGTTAAGAACCTCCAAGGAATAGAACCACGAACCCTAATGATTATGAACCCGTCAATTACTATCTTAGAAACCCAAGAACAAATTGAATTTCAGAAACCCAAGAATTACTTAAAAGAGATTGTAAGTTTAGTTGATCAAGATTAGAACCTAAAGAAAACTAAGTTCATTAAACCCTAACCCTTAACATGCCATAAGGATAGATCAATTCCTTGATAAGTGGTTTAAGCATTCAACAAGCATTCAAGATTTCAAGAAAATATGTAAATGGATTAAGGCTCAAATTGCATATTCACAGTCCTAAATACATATTCTAGCATTCTGAACTCTTAAATCTTATCGACTTTATTAAATGCACAAATCGTGCACTTTTGCGCATCTTTGAACAAAAAATATGAAGTTGTGCAAATCTGTGCACAAGTGATTTAAAAGTTGTTATCGAAGGTCTAGTAGGATATTCACAATCCTAAATACATAATCTAGCACTCTGAACTTGTAAATCATTTTGACTTTATTAAATGCACAAATCATGCATTTTACGCATCTTTGAACGCAAAATGTGAAGTTGTGCAAATCTATGCACAAGTGGTTTAAAAGATATTATCCTAGGCTTTAATTGCATATTCATAATCCTAAATACATATTCTAGCATTCTGAACTCATAAATCTTTTTTACTTTATTAAACGCACAAATAGAGCTCTTTTGCGCATCATTGAATGCAAAATGTGAAGTTATGCAAATCTGTGCACTAGTGGTTTTAATGATGTTATATACGGCTTTAATTGGATATTTACAATCCTAAATAAATATTCAAGCATTCCAAACTAGTAAATCATACAGACTTTATCAACCGCACAAATTGTACACTTTTGTGCATCTTCGAACACAAAATGTGAAGTTGTGCAAATGTCTGCACAAGTGATTTTAAAAATGTAATCCAAGGCTCTAATTGCATATTGACAATCCTAAATACATATTCTAGCATTTTGAACTCGTAAATCTTATTGACTTTATTAAATGCACAAACCGTGCACTTTTGCGCATCTTTGAACACAAAACGTAATGCAGTGGAAATCTGTGCACAAGTGGTTTTAAAGATGTTATCCAAGGCTCTACTTGCATATTCACAATCCTAAATACATATTCTAGCATTCTGAACTTGTTAATCTTTTTTACTTTATTAAATGCAGAAATCGTGCACTTTTGCACATCTTTGAACGCAAACATGATGTTGTGGAAATATGTGCACAAGTGGTTTAAAAGATGTTATCCAAGGCTCTAATCGCATATTTAAAATCCTAAATACATATTCTATCATTCCAGGCTTGAAAATCTTTTTGACATTATTAAAAGCATAAATCGTGCACTTTTGTGCATCTTTGAACGCAAAACGTGAAGTTGTGCAAATTTGTGCACAAGTGGTTTAAAAGATGTCATGCAAGGCTCTAATTGCATATTCACAATCCTAAATACACATTCTAGCATTCTAAACTCATAAATCTTATTGACTTTATTAAATGGACAAATCATGCACTTTTACGCATCTTTGAATGTAAAACGTGAAGTTTTGCAAATCTGTGCACAAGTGGTTTAAAAGATGTTATCCAAGGCTCTAATGGCATATTCACAATCCTAAATACTTATTCTATCATTCCAAGCTCTTAAATCTTTTTGACTTTATTAAATGCACAAATCGTGCACTTTTGCGCATCTTTGAAAGCAAAATGTGAGGTTTTGGAAATCTGTGCACAAGTGGTTTTAAAGATTACCAAGGCTCTAAGTTCATATTCACAATCCTAAATACATATTCTAGCATTCTAAA
>CATIWM010411906.1:0-15739 GCA_949671775.1 Mallotus repandus | reverse complement strand
TTTCTTTTAATTAATTAATTTATTTAATATTAAGAGACATATAACTTAAGTTAGACAAGTAGAGTTCTATTTTTCTTCCTACTTCTCAAAATATCTACTATCTAATATTATTATTATTATTATTATTATTATTATTATTATTATCATTATCATCATCATTATCATTATTATTATCATTATCATTATCATCATCATCATCATTATCATTATTATTATTATTATTATTATTATAATAATATTTTTAATAAATATCAAGAAAAAGTTCAAATTAATCCTCCTTCTACGCTAAAGCTCAATTTAGTCCCTAACCTACTCATGTAAACAAGTCAACTATATTCAATTCATGAAAAATACACCTAGTCAAATGGAATGGTTTAAAATGCATATGTTCACATAATATTAATTTATGGATGAAAATGGGGATGTTACAATATATATATATATATATATATATATATATATTAAATGTTGAGTTTCAAAGTCATTCAGCCCAAATTTAAATGTTGAGTTTCAAAGTCATTCAGCCCAAATTTTAACATGTACCTCTCCTCAAAATTCAATATTCAGCTCTAAACGCTTATGTGTTAAATTCTAAAAATTCATATTATTAATTAAAAAATATAAATATTTTATTTTATTTAAAACATTATAATTTTATTCCATCTAAAATATCTCTCTCTTACCTCACCAAAAATTATGTTTTCTATTTCACTTAAAACACATCTCATCTATTTAACCATAAATACGTTTTTCTCTTCTATTTATTTAATGTTCTCTCATCTATTCAACCATAAATACATCTTTCTCTTTTATTTATTTAATGTAAATTCTATTATTTAACTCAATATTTTTGAATTAATTTTTTTTTATTTTTCTGTTATTCATATTCAAAGTATAAGGTATATTCTTCTCTATTGAAATAATTTTTTATTTTTTTATTTTATTATGATTATATAATCTATTAATTTTGAAATAATTTTGTTGTTTTTTATTTTTGTCAAAATGTGTTGTTACAGTACTTGAAAGCTATAAAACAAGGGGTATTGGCTCTTCCTGTTGGTTAATATACAAAGACTTATCGAATTGTATAGCTAATCAATGTTAATTAGTTTGAACTCAATAGTTTTGTTAGTTTGTTTGAAAATATAAATGTTATAATTATATTTGATTTTCTTAATATTTTTTCTTTTTCAGTCTCAAATTCAATTTTTTTATTTTTTTATTTTTCAAACTCTAACTCTCTAATGATGTAGCATCATATGCTCAAACAACACGTTATCTTCAATATAGTTATAAAAATGACTGCTTTCAGTAGTTATTTTAAATTTGTCTCCAAATGTATTGATTTTTATATAGTATTTTATTATAGTTTATGATTAGCTAATTATTTGGTTAAATTTGATAATTTAATTTAAGGATAATTTTATTTTATTTATTTTAATAACAATTGTTATATATATATATATATATATATATATATATTATTCACAGTTTGCGTAACATGTGGATTGACGACTAGTTACTATGTAATTTTTATTCTTCCTTCTTGTTTTATGAATATTAAGGTGAATTCATTAATTACTAAATAAAAATATAAATTAAGAAAATTATATATACATAGTAATTTTTTTTTCAATTATTTAAAAATTCAGCAATGTAGTTGGTAGAACCAAAATTACAATTTTCTCATATATATATATATATATATATATATATATTTCATAATTTTGAATTCCAAAATTCAATTAAAAAATAGAAAAGATTGTCAGTGAAAAAATAGTCAAGTGGTAACTTCTCTTCAAATACATAATGAGATGTATGATTCGATTATGTTGTCAATTTAAAGAGGATAATTACCTTTTATTGTGCAGTCCATTTAAGTTGAGGTCATATGACCTCTCTATCAATCAAAAAAATTGAAAAAGATTCAAAATCAATCTCGAGTTATCCATCCCCATACGTTGAGCATATTTGAAAATTACATTTTTCAAAATATCAAGAAAAATATATATATATATTATTCACAATTCGCGTAACATGTGGATTGACAACTAGTTATTATGTAATTTTTATTCTTCCTTCTTGTTTTATGAATATTAAGGTGAATTCATTAATTACTAAATAAAAATATAAATTAAGAAAATTATATATACATAGCAATTTTTTTTTCAATTATTTAAAAATTCAGCAATGTAGTTGGTAGAACCAAAATTACAATTTTCTCATATATATATATATATATATATATATATATATATTTCATAATTTTGAATTTCAAAATTCAATTAAAAAATAGAAAAGATTGTCAGTGAAAAAATAGTCAAGTGGTAACTTCTCTTCAAATACATCCTAAGATGTATGATTCGATTACGTTGTCGATTTAAAGAGGAGAATTACCTTTTATTATGCAGTCTATTTAAGTTGAGATCATATGACATCTCTATCAATCAAAAAAATTAAAAAAGATTCAAAATCAATCTCGAGTTATCCATCACCATACGTTGAGCATATTTGAAAATTACATTTTTCAAAATGCCAAGAAAAAGAAATTTAGATATAGCCTGGCATTTTTATGGATATTTCATTTTCTTGAAGGAGTAGGTCCAATTTATATGTATATGGATATACCTTGGCTTCTCCTTCCTTCCTCTTGCTTGCACCTAACACGAAGGAATTTTGGTCAGAGGTTGTTGGCAAAGAAGAGGAACATGTTTTTCCACTATAAAACAACAATCTCCAAGAACCTCTTTTCTGACCTTTTCTTGATCTCTATCTTGTCTTTATTTCTTTTTACTCTCGTCATCTCTTTTATTTCATATTTCTTCTTTTCACACGATAACTAAGAGATTTTTTTAAAAATTATCTAATTGGATTGTATTATATTATATGATTAAATTCTTAATATAAAGATATATATTTTTTATTTAAATCATCGTATCCAAAATTCATTGAATTTTGATAAAATTAGTTCAACTTCGTACAAAATTATAAAAATAATAAAACTCTTTCAACAATTAATTTATTGTAGTTATATATATTATGATTTGAATTTGAGATGTCATTTAACGATAATAACCATTTATTAACTAATTCTAATGATTATTAATAATTTTTTATTTTATTTTTATTGATCAAGTGTAAAATATTTGGAATATATGTTATAAATCTAACCGCGGTGAAAAAAAAAATTCCTTAAAGAATTATTGATTGCACCAAACAACTATAAAAAGAAAAATCAATTTTTACTTAATTATTTTACCATGGTTATAAATTAAATTAAATTAAATTGTTTTATATGTTTTTATAATGGGTTATTTTTCTGCTTGAATTATCACGCAAGAGTTTCTATAGAGTTGATTATTCAAGTTTAAGAAGTACAAAAATAGTCTCCATTCATGCACATAATTGGTCATTCTTGACAATAAAATACTGTCCGGTCAAATGGCACGAGTCTCTCTCTCTTTTTTTTTTTTTTTTTTGGATTGAACAACATGATAATTATTAATTAATCAATAGTCATAGTGGAATCAAGCAATTATAGTAGGCCAACAACACCATTTTTGCTTGTTCTTTTGTTTTTCAATAAGATTAGCTTTGGCTGTTTGAAATTCTATTTTTTTTTCAACTCCAATATCATTTTTTATTAACAGAGAGATAATTATTGACCGTGCACCTTTTTTTTAATTGATAAGTTATATGATTTAAATTTTGATAAACTGCATAGGAGATTGTGATTTCTTTTAAATCGACGACGGAATGAATTGAATCCTACACCCCATGATACTCTTGAAAATGAGTTACTACTTGACTACTTTCTCGTTGGCGAATGTACTCTCTTTTTGAATTTTGTGAAAATAAATTTTATAAATCAACGACATCACAAAATATTATTAAAAAAAAATGACCACTTGACCAATATTATTAAATTAAAATTGTAATTCTATTTCATTTTCTCATATAAATGTATTACATTTACCAAATTTTAAAGACGAAAATGAAACAACACAAATTGTGCTGTAGAATTATCGTTTCTGTTGGCAATGAATTGTTGAAAAAGATAATAGAACTGAGCATATCATCTTGTTTTACACATTACTGCATAAAAACAAAAAAACATATCTAACACAGAATAAGCAGACATTTTGCACTCATATCATTGCTGCAAACCAAAATTATTATATGGATATGTTTTCAATAATGGTGTAGGTAGGGTTTGATATGCAGAAACGTGAGCACAATTGTTTGATTATTGTAGCTTTGAATTTTTTTTTACATATCAATGTCTAAAAGAAATATATATATATATATACACAAGTTATGTTCTCAATAATGTTTGTAGGTGGGGTTTGATTTAAAAGGGGATGGGTAGAAATGTCTGATTATGATTTTCCTTACAAATAGCAACTTTCTTTTTTTCGTTTTTTTGCTAAGTACGATTTGGAACTGAAGGAGTTAGTATCTGCGTGAGGCTCTAGTCATTAGATTAAAGCTGCGCAGTTAATAATTAACCTTATTAAAATCTACTTTAATATATACTTTTTTGTTTAATGTTTCTGGTTTTTTTTTTACTACAAAAGAAGGGCCAAACTATTAAACTCTAACTGTTATCAATAGCAATTGTTATATATATATAAGTTGTTTTCTTGAAAAAAATCTTTATTGGTAGAATGTTACTAATTAATTGGGACTTGATCGTTGCACAAATTGAGCTAACTATATCATGGATTCATCACCCTTGAGTTAATTAAACAATTTTGGCAAGTGTTTTTTTTTTCATTTGATATTTTTTAATATTTGATACTTTTTATATAGATTATGAGTATTTAAAAATTTGAGTTGGATGAATTTTATAAAAAAAAAAAAATTCTTTTAACGTTTATTTTATCATATAAAATATGAATTTTAAATTTATTTAATAAACTTTAAATTTATCACTAATGTTGATAATTAATTTTTCTATATTTCACCTACCAAAGGGATAAGTTGAAGACCTTTTTTTTTTTTTTTGAATTTTTAGCATAAAAAATTGATGGAAAACCTATCAACAGCTTTGCCTGCCTGTGTACATTTGCCCTTTGGTCGGTGTAGTAGCAGTCGTTAAGTCTTTTGTTTGGAGTTCTTTTAAAAAAAATAATGAAAAATTAAAAACTATAGATTAAGATTGGTAAAATTTATTATCAAGCCCCTGAACTATAATAATTTATTTTATTGAGCTCTTATAATTTTATTATATTCTACTGAGTCCCTATATTTTTATTTACATAGCCATTAAAACTAATTTGACAAACCCACTAACAGTGTTAAGTATTGTATATAATATCATCAAGAGTTTAAATAAAAATATAAGGACTCAATAGAATATAATGAAAAAAATAAGAATTTAATAAAATAAAATTTAATAAGTTCAGGGATTTTATAATAAATTTTACCTTATTTTTATATGTAATACTTAATACATCTGCTGAGAATGTTAAAAAAAATCTTAATAGCTATTTAAATAAAAGTGCAAGGGTTCAATAGAATATAATGAAAAATTAAAGGTTCAGTGGAATAAATCCAATAATTTCAGAGGTTTTATAATGGATTTTGCCACTAAGATTTGGTCTCAACAACCCCATATGATATATGAAGTCACATGATACATCAATACGTGGAAAAAGAAACTTATAATATATATATAGTCATTAAAGCATCATATATATGTATATTTTTCATTATATATATATTTTATGAATTAATTGTAAATATACACTTTAACCACCATTATCCATGTATTTGTCCACGTTTCCTTTACATCATTATATAAAACTATGCTTTTCGGATGGATTCTCAATTCTAACAATAGGGGTAAACGAGTCAAACTGCCGAAAAATAATTTGGTGTTTGACTAATAAAAATTTATTTAATATACGAGTCGAGATTAAATTATATAAAATTTAATTTGTAAAATTTATGGATAAATTCGAATATAAATTTATGAGTAAATTTATAATTTTAATATTTAATAATTTAATTTTAGATATATAATATATAATTTTTTATTGTAAAAAATATTTTAAAAATCTATTATTAGAATATAGTTATAATTTTTAATAATATATTATAATTTATTTAATAAATAATTTTATTTTTTAATTTTAATTTATAGTTTATATTTTTTAAAAAAATTTAGCTTCATTTAAACTGGCGAACATCAAATGTTATAGTAAATTTCGCTCAATTATAAATAAACCAAATCTAAGCTAATTAAAACTCGACTCGATTATATTTCTAGTTTTCAGGGTATTTCTCTGTTAATAATTAATATTAATTTTACGAAAATTAGAGATTAAATCCTGTTCTTTTTAATACACCCACTCAAAGGTGGAGCTTAGTATCATTAGACAGCTTGAAGCCGGCCATTATAGAATAACAACTTGCACGACTTGAAATACACCGGCAGTACAGTTACATCTACCTAATTATTTATTTATGCAAAAGTAAATATTCATTTTTTCTCTAATTTATTGAATTTATAAATATGACATACTTTTTTTTGGAACCATTTAAAATTAATTTTATATTTTTATCTCAATTAATCCGGTTGAATAAAACTAACCTAAATAATCCGGTTCAATTTTCATTTTTTTAAAACCTCCAAATTAAAATATAGTTCTATCACTTTTTTTAATAGTCTGGTAAAGAACAAATCCACATTCCATTTACAGTGTAAAATTGAATTTATTGATTTTATTTTGCAATATTCTCATTTCCTCAGCACCCTTCGCAAAAGTACAAAGAAATGTTTGTTGCAGTTGCACATGTATATGCAATTCCAAATCTCATACATTATTTTTGTGGTGAGAAAAATCTTTGTACATTTAAATGTTTAATTAAATTGAATTATTAGTTAAATTTGTTGAAACAACTTCTTCCCATAATTTTTGTGCAAATAACTAGAATTGTTTTCAGCTAATCTTCATTCTTTTTTTTTTTTTTGCAAAAAAAATATCAAAATATATATTTTTTATTGTACATTGCTGATATCATTGTAGTTTGATTTAAAAAAAAAAAGGGAAAACAAGCTATTCTACCAAGGTTTTTTAATTCAATTTTTTTCCGTTGAACTCTTATATTTTAGTCTATAAAGGACATTTTTGATAAATATATATATATAGAAAAGTCTATTTTTGTAAAAAAAAAAAGCAAAAAAGAAAAAAAGACTTTTAGATATTTTTCTCTAATTTTTTCATGTCTTTCAACATCAACAACTACTAAAACTGATTTGCAAGCATAGCCCAACAATAATCCAACCCTAGCAGCTGCAATAGCTTGAGCCATGATTTGTTTTTGTTTTCTTTTATTTCTTTTTTGTTTCTTAACAATCAAACAAGTTGAATCAGTTTCCTAAATCAACAAAAGTTCAAAAATCCAATTTCTCAAATCCATGATATCCCATAGTTGTTGCAAGAAGCGACTGATGTTGATACGATGACAAGAAGGAAAAATAGGTGTCAATATTGTATGTATTACTCTTGCTAATCTAGTAAAAGATATCCTTAATAGCACTACATATATATAAGGGTTTGATGAAACAAAATTGAAATGGAAGGGCTCAGTGGAATAAAGTCAAGAATTGTAGGGACTTAATAATTGTTTTGCCAAAAAGTTAATTTAAATAGTTAACAACCCTCTTTTTTGGGTTTGATTTTTAGAACTAATACTCATTAAGTTGATAATTCTCCATCACAAGTGAGAGAGCAAAGAAGATGAGGATTTAAACTTCACTTATCACATATGAATATTCACATCTTTTATAATTTAAACTATTAATGAAGATATAAATTATTTTTTTAGAATATTTTTTTAATGTGTTAAAAATAATAAAATATTATCAATAAAAGAATTGACTAGCCGTCTTTTATTTATAAAAATATCATGAGATGTAAGATACAAAATCCATTACCAATTATTTAATAGTTAGATCTCAATTGAAAAAAAATAATAGTATTTCCATTATACAAATTGTATCATATAGAGTAATGAAATTTCATCAACTTGATAAACTTACACAATAGATTCTTTTTAATTTTTTTCCATTTTTCAAACATTGCAAATTAGGAATCTAATCACTCTGCTAAATAAACTATTAACAATCTAGCATATATACATTAATACCATCAAACAATTAATTTGCAGCATAGATTCATACAATATATGATAAAAAAAATTGCATTATTTCATTAGGTGATATGGTGCTCCTGACCAACCCTGACCTAATTAAATGCATATGAAAAAAATTTTCCCCAAAGTTCCCACCAACCACACCCTTCTACACCATGCACCACTACCACCACCACTAGTCAAATTTACCCTTCTTTCTCTAATCATCACCATCTCCAAATATTAACCATTAGATTATCTTAAATCAATGGCTGTGATTAATTTTCAACCAACCCACCCTTTCTCCCTCTGCCCTCCTTATGCTTACCTACCCATTTCTTCAATTGCTCCATCTCTATTTAAACCCCATTCCCTCCATCTTCTCCTCAGGAAATCCAATACCCATCTCAAGATTTCCTGTTTTCTGCCATTTATCTCTCAATCTTTAGCTTCCTTTAAGTTTTTTAGCACCGGGGCCAATCTTGAAAATGGCAGCAACCGCACAAAATGGCATTAAAAATGGTTCTTTAGAGAGTTTTTGCAATATGAGTCATGACCCACTGAGTTGGGGCTTGGCTGCTGAGTCATTGAAAGGGAGTCATTTGGATGAAGTTAAGAAGATGGTTGCTGAATACAGGAAGCCTTTAGTTAACTTAGGTGGTGAGACCTTGACTGTCGCTCAAGTTGCAGCTATTGCTACCCGTGATCGTGGTGTTAGAGTTGAGCTTGCTGAATCTGCTAGAGCTGGTGTTAAAGCCAGCAGTGATTGGGTTATGGATAGCATGAATAAAGGTACTGATAGCTATGGTGTCACTACTGGTTTTGGTGCTACTTCTCATAGAAGAACTAAGGAAGGTGGTGCTTTACAAAAGGAGCTCATTAGGTAATCTACAGCTTCTCTTCTTGTTCTTATTAATGTTCTTCATTAACATCATCATCCAAAATGTACATATAATAGAAGTTTTTGCTTTTGTATTGCTTCAATGGTGTATGAATGACTCGGACGAGTTGACACAGTGGATAGAAGTAGGAATTATAATTAATTCGTGGAGATTTTGATTAAAAATTTTGAAAATTGAGCATTGTTATTTCCGGTGAGACCGAGTTAACTCGGTCGAGTCATGCCGGCTTGCCATTTTCAAATTGGAATTTGCCTTGGACGAGAGTTACCATGTAGGAAGTTGATTAGTTTAATTGATTAATTACTGTTCTTTTCATATCTAAGCTTAACTTAAAAGTTAAAGAAAGTTGGCTTCAAAAAAGAAAAAAAAAAAAGTTAAAGAAAGCTTATACTTAATCTTTTATTTTCTTTTTAGTTATGAATTAGGAAGCTTAGGGGATTATTGATCACCTAATACAACTTCTCACTAATATAATTAGGGTCAAAGTACAATAAACTCTAAATGCTAGTGGTTCAGTTAAAAAAATGATTTTTTTAATTTGATAATTTTTATTTATTTTAGTTCATTTTTAAAATTGTAATGTTAAATTTTAAAATTATTTATTAATAATATAACGACAAATTATATGATATAAAAAAAAAATTTGAATGAAAATATGATTGATTTGGCTCTTTTATTGGACTTCTATCGGTAGACTTGTCAATCTGCACATCTTATTTGACTGCCACTAACTAAACTCTATTTTTTTATTATATTTGAAAAATAAAAAAAAATTTGTTTCAGTTTCACAATTTTATACGACTTTAGCTGATCTGTTTGATTGTGATTTTTTTTTTTAAAAATTTTCTGCAGGTTCTTGAATGCTGGAATATTTGGCAAAGGAGTAGATTCATGTCACACATTGCCTCACTCTGCAACAAGAGCAGCAATGCTAGTTAGAATCAATACTCTTCTCCAAGGTTATTCAGGCATTAGATTTGAGATCCTGGAAGCAATTACCAAGCTCCTGAACAACAACATTACTCCATGCTTGCCGCTCCGTGGCACAATTAGTGCTTCAGGGGATTTAGTCCCATTATCCTACATTGCAGGAGTGCTAACTGGCAGGCCTAATTCCAGGGCAGTTGGCCCCAATGGTGAAACCATAGATGCCCACGAAGCGTTTCGCCTTGCCGGTATTGAATCAGGATTTTTCGAGTTGCAGCCTAAAGAAGGCCTTGCTCTAGTCAATGGTACTGCAGTTGGTTCTGGCTTGGCTTCTATGGTTCTTTTTGAAGCAAACATTCTTGCTGTCTTGTCAGAAATCCTGTCTGCGATTTTCGCTGAAGTTATGAACGGCAAGCCTGAGTTTACTGATCATCTGACTCATAAATTAAAGCATCATCCTGGTCAAATTGAAGCTGCAGCTATAATGGAACACATTTTAGATGGTAGCTCTTATGTTAAAGCTGCTAAGAAATTGCATGAAATGGATCCTTTACAGAAGCCGAAGCAAGATAGATATGCTTTAAGGACTTCACCACAATGGCTTGGTCCTCAGATTGAAGTTATTCGATTCTCAACAAAATCAATCGAAAGAGAGATTAATTCAGTGAATGACAACCCTTTGATCGATGTTTCAAGAAATAAGGCATTACACGGTGGAAATTTCCAGGGGACTCCAATTGGTGTCTCAATGGATAATGCACGTTTAGCTATTGCATCCATTGGAAAGCTCATGTTTGCTCAGTTTAGTGAGCTTGTCAATGATTTCTATAACAATGGGTTGCCATCAAATCTTACTGCTAGCAGGAATCCAAGTCTTGATTATGGCTTCAAGGGAGCAGAAATAGCAATGGCTTCTTACTGTTCTGAGCTTCAATATCTTGCAAATCCTGTCACCACCCACGTGCAGAGTGCAGAGCAGCACAATCAAGATGTTAACTCACTGGGATTAATCTCTTCAAGAAAGACAGAAGAAGCTGTTGATATCTTGAAGCTCATGTCTACAACTTTCTTAGTAGCACTTTGCCAAGCTATTGATTTGAGGCATTTGGAGGAGAACTTGAGGCAAGCAGTTAAAAACACTGTAAGCCAAGTAGCTAAGAGAGTTTTAACCACAGGTGCTAATGGAGAACTTCACCCTTCAAGATTCTGTGAGAAAGACTTGCTCAAAGTTGTCGACCGCGAGTATGTCTATGCCTATGCTGATGATGCTTGCAGTGCTACTTATCCATTGATGCAGAAACTAAGGCAAGTTCTTGTTGAACACGCCTTGGCAAATGGCGAGAATGAGAAAAGTGCTAGCACTTCAGTCTTCCAAAAGATCAGCGCTTTCGAGGAAGAACTCAAGGCCCTTTTGCCTAAAGAAGTTGAGAGTGTAAGAATTGCATATGAGAGTGGCAATCCAGCAATTGCTAACAAGATTAAGGAGTGCAGGTCTTATCCATTGTACAAGTTTGTGAGGGAGGAACTGGGCACTGGGTTGCTCACAGGAGAGAATGTCCGGTCGCCTGGGGAGGAATTCGACAAGGTTTTCACTGCAATGTGCCAGGGGAAGATCATTGATCCA
Source organism: Mallotus repandus (assembly GCA_949671775.1). NCBI lineage: Eukaryota > Viridiplantae > Streptophyta > Magnoliopsida > Malpighiales > Euphorbiaceae > Mallotus > Mallotus repandus. The sequence goes on along the minus strand of CATIWM010411906.1, from coordinate 4,144 downwards.
ATGATGGACTGTCTCAAGGAATGGAATGGTGCCCCTCTTCCAATATGCTGAGTGTATTTTTCATTTTTTTCTTTGTAATTTTGTTCTGTATCTTTTTATGCTGATGATTTGTTTTACAATCCCTTCTTTGTACTTAAGCACAGTTTGATGGGGATTGCCTCCGTGCTACAGTTGTAACATAAAAAAGAAGTCTTGAATGCATTTCTTTCAATCTTCCATATAAATAAATAGAAAAAATCACAAATTTAGTGTCTCACTTTTTAATTTTTTCTATTTAAGTGTCTAATTGTTTTTGTAATTAATTACTTGAATTTTAGAAAATATATCAATTAAGTGTATTTATTTAATTTGATGTTGAGTGCGTGCTTAGTCGGAGCAAATGAACCCCACCTTCATTCCAGTTATTTGCCACATTAAAGGCCATGTATGCATGTTATTGAAGTTTACAAAATTATCCCTAATTATTTTGACTAATTAGGAATTAGGGTAAAAATCCCTTCATCTTGCTGACTCAACTTCTTCCTTTTTTTTAGATTTGTTCTTTTTTTCTGTTATGACATTATAATCCCTAACTAGCCAAACAATAAAATTCAAACACTTAATTAAAAAAAAAAATTAGACATTCAAATAAAAAAATTAAAAATTCAGATATTAAATTTGCAATATTTCCTAAATATATATCATCTTGATTTTTCATGTGCAATTTAAATAGAAAAGTAGTTAGATGTTCTTTTAAAAACCAATTAACTAGTGAAATGATAATTTTTTTTAATGATATCCAGAGATTATAGTATACGTTGCATTTCCAACTACATTTACCAAGGTCAAAAGAAAAAAGAACAAATAAAATCAACCAAATTCTATTTAATTAAAAAGATTTTTCATGTCCTTTTTGTATTTCATATCATAATCAAGTGTCTGTTAAAAAATATGTATATAATCTCATTCGGTTAGCAATTGCTTAAATGTTGGTATATGTATAATAATTTTTTTTTAAGAAAATATACTTGTTAAAACGATTGTGGCGGTGTATAATACACTCTGTCTTGAATTGGGGTTAATCCACTTTAAATCTCACATTATTTAATTGTGATTGAATGTATGTTAAAAAATATATGCATGAACCTCGTTCAATCTACAATTATCTAAATGTCATGAGTTCTTGGAAAAAAAAAAAAAAAAAAAAATCTCACCTTCAATTAATTTCAAAATATTAAATTGCAAGATGACAAAAATATTATTTGATCAACTACCAAAAATGGAATATGAGGCTAAAAGTAATGACACCACAGGCACTTGGATTGGATGGTCCTGCTCCATCTGCTTATGAGCTGCCTCACACTTCTTTTAAAAAGAATCATACATCTCTATAGAGAAGATTCCATTCATCTTATTTATTAAGACTCTTTCAATACACCCTGTCACAGTAATGCTGAAAACCTCCACACCATGCCAATTGTTTAAATAAACACATAGGTGAATAGGAATTTTGGGCATTGCCATTGGGAACGTGGCAATATTTGCATGCCATGAATTTTTGGTTTGTTTTGGATTTTTATTTCAACTATTGATATTTAAAATTTATTAAATTTTAACTAATTTAATTTAATTAAAATATTAATTTATTTTTGTTTCCATACAAAGAAAATTTTGATTATAAATAAATTATAGATAAAGTAAAAATAATATGATTTTTTTTGGTATAAATCAACACTATTTAGAGTTTATTAAATTTTTTAGTTTGACGTTAATAGTACTGTAAAAATGACAACAAATTTTTAACAAATAAATTAACCAAATGTATCATAATTCGAATTCAAATTATAACAGTCTCAACGAGCCGGTTATTATCGTGAAAGGGACAAACATAAATATAAAGAAAAAGGTAAAAAAGTCTTTGGTCCGACTTATTGGACCAAAACTTGTACTTTTTTTGGGCCCTATAGTTTATGTAGAAATTGGAGCTTACGATGATGTTTCAATTGCTTAGATCAAAGCCCAAATAGGCCGGGTTTCAAATTCCGTTTCGGGTTAGAAAATTTTGGCTTGGTTTGGTCGGTTTGATTTGAACCGGTAAAATCAAAATTACAAAAAAGTCTGCTTTACTTTTCTTCTTCTTCTTGCATTAGAGCTGCAAATCGGGCTTCTTTAAGAGCAAACGGCATAAAAAAAAAATAAAAAAAAATCAATCAAAATGGCTTCCCACCTCCTTAAACGCGCTCTTGGAAGCCGTCAGATCTCCTCCGTCTCCGCCGCTGCTAGGGCTTTCTCCTCTTCCACTTCCACTCCCACTCCGATCACCGCCACTCTTTTCCCTGGCGACGGTATTGGCCCCGAGATCGCGGAATCCGTCAAACAGGTGCCTCTCCCTCTCTATGTACTCTTCCAATTTCTTGTTCATGACTAGTTATTGCTCTTAATTTTAGATTGTTATTTGCGCTTCTCGATTCGTTTTTAGCTGCAACCTGATTTTAAGTTGCAATCTTTTTTGTTTCTGTAAAAAAAATTGTAAAAATTTTGTATATGGTGCTCGTGTTTCGCTGTGAATAGGTTGCTAACATTGTATTCTTGCAATACACCTGAAAAGAAAGAATCTTTAGGATGTGTTGAGGATAATTTGTAGCCTGTAGCTCAATCAAATCGAATGGCCATGATTAAGTAAATAGCATTGGTGTTTAGCAGAATATGCTGTTTAAATGAATCAAAACTGAGTTTTTGCAATTAAATGTTGATTGGTAGGGTTTTGTTGTGTAGCTATTTTGACTTTGGATTAAAGGATTTTTATTCCAAGGCAAGTCTGTTGTGTGTTTTGAATATAGTTTCACCATAGTCTTAATTTATGATATTTGAAAACGCTGGTGTGCAATGGTAGTTTTAAAAAATTTTACTGATTAATTGCAAGTTTTGTTATTCTGTGTACATGTACGTGATTTGTATGGTAATATAAAATTGTTTTAATCATGGCAGGTTTTCAGAGAAGCTGAAGTGCCAATTGAGTGGGAAGAGCACTATGTTGGTAACCAAATAGATCCTAGAACTCAGAGTTTTCTAACATGGGAGAGTTTAGAATCAGTTCGGAGAAATGGAGTGGGCTTGAAAGGTCCAATGGCAACACCAATTGGCAAAGGCCATCGATCCTTGAATCTCACTCTGAGGAAAGAACTCAGTCTATATGCCAATGTCAGGCCTTGTTACAGCCTTCCAGGCTATAAAACTCGCTATGATGATGTCAATCTTATTACTATCCGTGAAAATACGGAAGGGGAATACAGTGGACTTGAACATCAAGTAAGTTTCTTTCGGAAGAGTGCTGGCATGGACTAACCGGCTGTACAAGGTACCAATCTAATGCAGTGTGTGTTTTTTTTTTTTTTTTTTTTTTGATCCCAGGTTGTGAGAGGTGTTGTTGAAAGTCTTAAAATCATTACTCGCCAGGCAAGTTTGAGGGTGGCTGAGTATGCTTTTTACTATGCAAAGACCCATGGTCGAGAAAGAGTTTCTGCAATACACAAGGCCAATATTATGCAGAAAACTGATGGTCTGTTTCTTAAGGTATGCTGGCTGTAAATTTTTTTTCTTGTGAGACTGCATGGTGATAGACAGCTGGGCATTCATCAATTTATTTAATGTATTTGCAGTGTTGTCGTGAGGTTGCAGAGAAGTACCCCGAGATAACATATGAGGAAGTTGTCATTGACAACTGTTGTATGATGGTACGGTAAATCATTTCTTTCATCTTCTAGATTTATCAAGTGTCTTTGATCAGCTATTATTAAGTGTCTACTTTAAGACCACATCTGATTCTCCATTCTCCCTTTACAGCTTGTGAAGAATCCAGCACTCTTTGATGTACTGGTGATGCCTAACCTCTATGGTGACATTATTAGTGATCTTTGTGCGGGGTTGATTGGTGGTTTGGGATTAACACCAAGGTATCTAAAAAAGATCTTTTTTCATTTGGAATATGTACTAATAGCATAAATCTAGGTCATCTAAAAATTGTTGACATCTTTTGCAGCTGCAACATTGGTGAGGGAGGCATTGCTCTTGCTGAAGCCGTACATGGTTCAGCACCTGATATTGCTGGGAAGGTTAGCTTGTAGCTAATTTACATTTTTCTTTGGATTTATTGCTGTTGTATAAA
>CATIWM010411893.1:0-14687 GCA_949671775.1 Mallotus repandus | reverse complement strand
CTTCCCTTCGCCTTCGCCAGTATAAGCAACAGAATAAATAGTTTTATAAGTCCCAGTAGGGGCATGCCCACCAGTCAACTCAATAGGGGGCGACAAGGAGCTTATAGGGTGAGGGCTTGACCTCTCTTTTTTCTAAGCACTTTCTCTCACATTAGAGTGCCAACGAGTGGGAGAAAACTGAATGAATTACTTGGAAGTTCCCTACCTGGCAGCTAGTCTTAAGGTGAGTCTGTTGAGTAAAGCACAACCTCCGGGCTAGAATCTGAATCCACATGAAATTAGTGTCAATTGACTGCTAATAATAATAAAGTGAGTTCTTCTCGAGTGAGGAGCTGGGAAGTACTCATCTTAGTTTGCTAATGAAACAAGCCTAACCAGCTAGCCTGGCTTCCTAACTAATGCCCTATCTGGACCAACTTCCTTTTCCAAAGCAGCAGATTCAGTTTCAACATCTTTGTCTTCCCCTGCTTTTGTGCCTTCTTCTAATGAGGGGAGGGTCTACTTTCTTGTCCCAGTTACGTGTCTGGCACATTATATTAGGGATTTGGCTTTTTCTTCTCTATGGGACGAAAGTCCCGATTCTGCTATCCTTGAGGATGTGACTTTAAGCTTGGTAAACAGGAAGCATTTTCTTCTTACTCACTTTATCTATCTTCCTAACCTTATTAATAAGACCTGTTCAACCTCTCCTGTGAGTTCTTTGTATCCTCATAAGACTCTTTTTCTTAAAAATCTAGCATTAGCTTAGAAAAATGGAAGCATTTTCTTTTTCCTCAAAATCCGTTTTGGATTCAAGTAAGAGTTTTGATACCTCTTTCGGTTGGGCAAGGTCAATCGGAACATGTCCCTTGGTTGAAGCTTGAGACCAACCCCAAAATCTTCATTTTTAACCTGGGTTGCTAGGTTGGTGAAGTTCTTATTAGCGGAACTAGCCCATCAGATTCTAAATAAAATTCCTAACCAATTCCTTACTCGGCTGTTTAAGCTGTTGAGTTAGTTGATTCCAGCCCCGATACTTAAGAAGCTCAGTCCCTGCCTAGAGCAAAGCCCTAGTATTCCAACCAACTAGCATGCTTGAAGCTGTATTTTACCTTGAGGATGTGTCCGTACTTGAAGCTTGAGGCTTACCCTTCCTCATAACTAATGGTAGCATTATCTTTCAACTGAATTACTTTCTTCAATCTCGAGCTAAGGATGTGCCTTCAAAAGAACTCCTAGCAATCTATAAGGATTATGGGAATGAATCGGAAGAAGAATCACAGTCCTTGTTCTAGTTAAGACAAACAAAAATGTCAGCTTATTGTGCTTGCGTATAGTTTACTAGTTCTTGAATCAAGTAATGAACAAGTAATTGAATCAATAGAATGCTGAAATTCACTTATTGTGTAAGAGGAAGAATGGGAAGGGGTAGGGAAAGTAGGTTAGGCAGAGAAAGTACACCCTCAGGAGAGTCCTAGATAAAGTATAAATTATGGGTTCTACTGAGAAAGAAAAAGCAGCTGCAGAATCTGAAGTTAAAGTAAAAATGGGGCCTGATTCTCTTGCTATAAGTATAGAGGAACTTGTTCTTACTATTGTTAAAGATTCAAATCTATCTTTTTTGAGAAAGAAGAAGCTGGTTTTGAGCAAGGCACAGAGGTAGTCTGAAAGTCCTTCTCTGCTTTGAATAGCCAAAGTCCTTTTACCTGGAGCCAGGAAAGATCAGATAAATCAAAGTAGCAGCAATCAAGATAACAGGCAAAGTCCTATCCCCAAATTCCACTCCGGGTGGGAAAAAAGGGATTTCTAGCTCTTTGAACGACTCTTTTGCTATTGAATCCGTTTCCAGAATGGCTAGTCTAAAGGCCTTGCCTTATGAAAGAGAGTACCAGGAAGAGGAAGAGGAAAGGGGCATGGTTCTGGTAATCCTGGTCATTCTCCCACTCTTAATGCTGCAAGTAGAAAGTCTTTTATCCAACCTTACCACTAACACTGCAATGCAAGAGTAGTGGGTGTGGAGTAGGAGGAGCAGGTAGGCATGGTAGCGTAAGTAAGCATTGCGAAGCAGGAGAACATGAGTACGCAAGGCATGAGGCGTGTGGGCCTAGCCTAAGGCATGATAATTACATTGAGTATGTTAGGGCACTCAGGGAAGGGATGAGGTTAGGGCTTTGACTGCTTCGTGGGCCCGCTATATTCTATTCCAAAAGAGGGGATTCGTGCAATGCCCAAGGTTTAGAATCCATGTACGTATTCTAATGTCATGTCAAAGCTGAAAAGAGAAGAGCCAAAGATGGCATGGAAGTCTCAACGAGCCTTCCCCAGCGTCTGCAGGTAAATAAACCTCTCTTTAAGTAGTAAAAGAAAAGTTGTGGTGGGCGAAGGTATCAACCCATTTGTGATAGTTTTAAAGTTAGTTTACTTGCTTACTTATTAGAGTAAGGCCTTTGGTACTTAGAAACTTTCAATCCCAAATTCCCCGGGTTCTATGGGGGAAAGCTCAATCCCACCGGTCTTCTTATTCAAGTAGTTAACATTTTGCTTCGGTAAGCATTCCTTCGGAAAGTAATCCCTCTTTGCATCTCCACCCCCTTCTTTCTCTTTCCTTCACTAAGAAGGCCGAGTTGGGAAAGGCACATGGCTGGTGGGTAGGGTGTTCTCGGACTAATTAGGGTGATGAGTGATTCCCCTGCGAACTCCTCATAAGGTATGATCTTTTGGTTTTTTACCAAAAGAGATATCCCGGAGGCCAATCTTGACATGGTGGCTATTCCTTCTTTCGACTGGGGTGAAGAAAGAAGGAAGCGACTAAGTCTAGCGAAAGTTCCTCGAGGATAGGAAAACTTCCCCTATGTGAAGGAAGGGTCAGTTATCCTAAGTAGATAGTAGAAATGTACGAAAGAATTCCTTCAGTGTGCGTTTGGTGCCTTATTAATTAATATGGTAGGTAGGTAACATATATATCATAAGATAAGATCAGAAAGAGAAGGTTTGATTACAAGTAGTATGTCTGCAGGGCATCAATCGTTAACGATTTGATCGAGACACATCCAATTGAAACTCTAATCCCAACCTCTTTGGAAGGAGCTCCAAAAAGACTTGACTTCAGAGCGGGGAATCTTCCTACAAGTGACCACCAACTCAAATGTGTTCAAAAAGGGCTCCTTTACACTACCAGAATGACCTCTTCTCATTGCCCGCCCCTCCTTGAAAAGGTCCAAGGGAAGCTTAAAGCAGGAATCGCTAAAACCGACATTCTTTAATTTGGTAATCTAATAGAGGGGAGAATGGTCGCCGGTGGGTTATTCGCTAGATCGAGATCGTAATCAACCGCATTGCACAAACTGCATCATAGATAAAGATTGAGGTACCAATAGACTGCATCTCTTTCTGGCTATTCAATAAAGTAGATGAAGGGAGTCCACTCGCATCCACCCTTGGAGAAGGGTTTTGATCAACCAACCGCGCCAATTATATATACCCCTCTCGAGCCACCATGATAGCCCTCCACATATCCTGTTCCTCCCTTGAGTGGTAACTATTTGCTAACCTGAGTAGCCTGAACCAATTTGCTCCAAAGACTCTGAATGAATAGCTACTAATACCATTAGCATGAACTCTGAACTTCTCGTTGGGATATCTTAGAGCTACAATATTTACTATTTATCCATTTGCTCAAAGTTTAATTTTCCTGAGAATTTTAGCATAGATCGGATTTCCTTTCCTAGGAGACATCAAAATGTGACATTTTAGCATTTTATCGGGATTTCTGGTATCAAGTAAATTTCCCTTTAGAGACACCTAAAAAAATTGGGCACATTTCGTAAACAGTGTCTTTTTCGTCATCAACAGTAAAGTCAGTGGTGCCATCTCTAGTTCTTTAATACTTTTGATCATGTCTGCTCCCTTCCTTTGATCTCTTTTATACACTAAAATTCCATCTCTCTTCGATTATTCAATTGATAGGGGCATATCTTGTTCAAGAAAAAGCTCTTTCTTTTGGTGAATATCCGATGAATGAAATAACCCTTGTAAAAGTAACAACTACAGATGAATGCCCATAATTAGCTACTTGAGAATCAGCTGTGAGAGAATGCCCTATTGAAGGAATATCTACTATTCTTGCCTTGTTAGACTATTTTTGATGAGCCAGTCTTGATGCCGATAATACGGTCTTAGGTGCGAAGCTTGATTGACCTAATATGCCCAGACTCGGATGCTATAGGAAGCTATAAATAAGATCTTCAGCCGATACCGATTCATGAAGATTAAATAAAGGCAATGAAATTATTTTTGTACGAGGAGCGGGAGATCAACTATTCCTAGTGTCAGACTCGACAAATAAAGATAAGTACACGAAAAGGGATGAAAGACAGGACAAATACCATAAAAAGAGAAGGAATGGAATCAGATCTCAGTTAATGCCCTCAGTCTGCTTTGCTCCATTTAAGGCTAGGGCTAGGCACTTAATCTCCAAAACAGCCTTTTCTTCTTCATGTGCACATTTGAAAACAACCTATTGGCTTCAGAGTTTTCCTTCCTAGCTGCCCAGATTTGATGCACGTCGAAAAGAAGCCCTTTATACGCAAAAAAGCTCTTCGGATTCACTTGCTATTGGCTGGGCTACACTTTCCTTAGGTCAATCAGGTCCTCCCCTTCCCTTACTAATGCTAATACGGGATCAGTTACTTCCAAACAGTCTATTGACTCCCAAACAGCTCCATCTGTCCATGAATCCCCTTCTGCTTCCCTTTGTGGCCTATCCCAGACAGCTATGGAAGCTGCTATCTACCTTCTTACCATTCTTTAGTAGCCCAAAATGAGTTTGACACCCGAAGGAGACAGAGAAATCCCTTCCAGAGATTCATGTGAAACCTGTTCTTGCAAATAGCCTACTCATAAAAAGATAAAATTTCCCATCCCCTACATACGATAAAACAGTTGGGCAAGAAGTAGCTGTGAGGAAATTAGGTACACTAGAGGGAAAGTTCTATTGGCTTTAAGCCCGCAGATCAAATGCTATTTCCTTTCCAACTTCAGGAGTTTTGGTTCTCCCATGAATCAAAAGAAAGTGCTATTCCAAAGAAAGTGAATCAGGTGGATCGAACTCTAAGCTCAGAGCAGGGTGGACATCCTGCTACCTCCTAAGAGAGTGGTCTTGCCCTTTGCCCTTGGCGAACTGGCAAGGGGTGTGCCAAATCGCACAACCAAAACTCTAATATTCGGAAAAAACATATGCTTAACAGATGTGGTAAGAACTCCATTTGTGGGGCCACCTCTTAGCGCTAAGCATAAAGTTAGATGGCTGTACTATGAGTTAAACATTAGTGCAAAGAGTATGGGTGGGCTTCTTCTAAGGTGAACAACCCTATAAATTACATAATGCTATTAATTTTCGTATTCATGTTTTTTTCTGCATAAAAGCAGCGTCTATTGGGTCTTTGTGGTGGTTGATAGATTCTCTTATAAACAGGACTCCCATTTTTTGTATTATTATTTCTGAAAGGAAGTAGTGAGAAACCACGAAGATCCGGTTAGCATAACATCCAATCGAGAAAATCAATTCATGAGTCATTTCTAGAGGAAATTATGGAGGAGTGAACCAGCTTGCACTTCAGTAGCGCCACCCAGGTTAGAATGAGATGGTTGGTGATTTGTTGAGGAGCTTAGTAAACAGCAAGCTGAGACACTGGGAGGAGACGTTGGCAATAGCTGAGCTTGCTTATCCAAACTCGGTGAATAGAAGCATTGAGAGATCGCCGTTTGTGTGTATGGAAGAACAGAGGAATAAAAGAGTTGGCTTCGCTCGGAATAAGATAAGAGGAAAACTGCTTGGATATTAATGACTTTGCTAGGGAGATGGAATGACTGCACGCAGAGGTGCGTAAGGGGATGTAAAGCAAGGCACTGAAAGTGAAAGCCAGGCCGGAGAGCGTAGGAGTTTGAGGTTGGTGATGAAGTGTGGTCCTGAGAAAGGAAGACAGGCAGAGAGACGCGGTCAATTGCTCCAGCAAAGGATTTTTCCATTTGTATCAAGCTCAAACTTCCTTCTTGCATGCATGACCCCCCGGAAGCACATACTAGAATAAAAGGTCAAAATTTATTGTTAGAGTACTCAATCAAACGGGTAATTTTCTCCCCGACTACGGATCCCATACTACCTGCTATAAAGTCAGCATCCATAACCCAAAATGCTACAGGAATACCTGTATTTTGCCATTTGCGATCGAACAACCAACAACTTACATAACCTCCCAGACCAAAAGGTATCCTTTGTTCTTCAACTTATAATACGGCCTTTGAAAGGCAAGCCACTAGTTTTTGATGAAGAGTGAGAAACTTCACACCGACACCTTTACCTATTGGTAAGATAAAGACATGTTCAATTGCCATAGGAAAGAGAACACAGAGTATGAATCGCGTATAGACAGAAATATAACAAGATTTCTTCTATTAGAATAGAAAGAGGAATCTCAGAAGAAAGGAGAAAGTCAAAGTGGGGAGCAAAGGGGGAGTTTTCAATCATACAAAAGCCTTCGGAAAAGCCAAGTGGTTCTCCAAAATAGGATTCAACATAGACTGTTCTTACTGCTTGGCCAAGAAGTGTTAAATGGAATCTTCTTAAAAAATTTCTTTAAAGGTGGATAATGGAACTACGAGTCTGCTGCTTTTACTTTTTCTTTTTCTAAGCAAAGAAACTCAGCTTCTTGCAGGTCCCAATAAGCGGGTAACTAAGGTCTACTCAGCAAGTAAAGCCTCACTTTTTTAGCAAAGACTAGAACCGATTCAATCAATGCAACTTCATCCCACCAGTCAAAAAGGAAGGAATATTCTGAGGTGGGCAAAGAAGGAAGAGGCAGGATATGTCTAGAGTGTAGAAAGAGAAGATTCTCATTCATAAAATGCCCTCTTATGCGCTATCCGATCTCGATGAAAAGCCAATGGGTTAGTAATGATCCTATTAATTTACTATTTAGGTTTTGGGGCTTATCCTGAAAAATGACCAATGGAACCGACCGTATCAAAGTAGTAATCTCTTGGCATAGCTGAAACTCAATGTCAGAAAGCACATTCCTTGCGTAGAAGCCCAAACTCTTGGATGAAGGTCAGATTTAGCAAATGGAAGGGTAGGTTAGCTTTCCCACTCTCCTTGCTTTCTCTCAAAAATTTCATCAGAGGATGAACCACTGATTGCTTGAAGATGCACGTGCGAATAAAGGGCCTGGGGGAGGAACCAATGAAAAGCCAAGGTAGAGCCTCGGAGCCAGCCCAAGCGAAGATCGGCATGGGGCCTATTTGCTTCAGGCTCATCAACATATCAGACCACAACCGGGTAGGAACCCTCCATTCTACCTGAAGCTCATATTCAAAATGGATCTAATTATATCTTTTGGTGTCGCCACCCAGAACTTAGCTGAACCATCAAGATACATGGTAGCCGTATTCATCGATGTCTCCTCGGACGTAGTCCGACAAGCCGCTCCATATAAAAAAGTCTTCAATCCTTAGCATCTTGGGTGCCAACGAATGCTTTTGATTTCGCTTGATTCGAACCATCTCCATTGAGCCTCTTTAACAACACTAGCCTACGGGTTCTTCCCACTAGCCATGGCTTGGCCTAACCTTTGGCTCTGATACCACTTGTCACGGTGCTACGTCCTTCAAGCCCACAAACTGTGGCACCTTGTTAATGGTCCACTGTAGTAGAGTAAGCTGAAAAAGCCCTTTCTATCTTATAAAGCCTAAACATCCTTATTGAAAACTACTGCGCTAATGAGCAACGGCTTTCGCGCAGCTCAATCCGTTGCTTGTTCTATAGTAAGGGGCCTTCCTTTTTCTTGCAAGATGTCAGGTGCGCAGGAACACCCAACCTATATAAGGGGTTTCCGCCTTTATTTGGTCATGCTGCTATGATGTAACGTGCAGTCGTCCCGAGGCAGCAAGATGTATGGTGTAGGGCCCCCTTTTTTCTCTCCCTTAAAGTCCTTTATAGATTTTGAGTCGGGAATAGAGCAGTGGATTATTCGGCTCTATATCATAATTCATTCATTTTCGGGCATAGCTATTCATGAAGCGTGGCATGGGACATCTGTCGGCGGCATGAGTCTTACATCTGAGTGAGAGGTCAGACCAATCCTATTCATCCTGGTCTGATCCGAATGGATCTTGTTGAATGAATTGATCCATTATTGTATGCCCCAGTTCTTAGTGAATTTTTTCTTACTTGGACCCGCCCTTTGACTACTCTTGAGAGATATAGTGGAAATATTTTGTTATGGCTGAGAGTGGGGAGTGAAAAGACCAATGTAGTAGAGAATAACCACATGAATCAGAATCCACTTATATTAAGACAAACGACCGAGAAAGAAAGGCTCCACGTTCTCCAAGTAGTTGATCTTAGCGTGCTAGCTGCTGTTTCCATTTCGTATAGTGATAACGCTTTCTTTTTCTTAGTGCTCCATCCCCCTTGTATAGGTTGGGGAACTCTGGTTGCGCGCCTTTCTCTTATAGGGGTCTCTTTTATTTTCTCTGATTTGACTCAGCTTGACCTACTTGACTCAGCGGTTAGAGTATCACTTTCATACGGTGAGAGTCGTTGGTTCAAATCCAATAGTAGGTAAAACTAGCGCCCTGCTTTTGCCATCATGACAGCAAGCACAGACTGGCAGCAAGGAGTCAACTGAATGACCAAAGCATCGGTTGCTTCAACTTGTGGCCTTCTTCAACCACCTTGACACCTTAATATCAAGGAACCCCCCTCTATTCTTCTCTTCATATATGTGGGCTGCCTACCCCGTCCCAAATAGATGAACATGAATAAGCTAAAGGCGCGCGCGAGAGAGAGAGTTGATACTCAACTCACCTCCCCTCTTCAAAAATTAGGTGAAGACCAAGGGGGCCAGAAACCCCAACGGGAAACCTTTCACCATGCCACACGATTCTTTTGCGAAGCACTCTCTCAGACGTTTCCACTCCTGCCCCCGCAAGCAAAGAGATTTCAAGATATCAGGAGACCAAGTGAACAGCCTCGAGCAAATCTTCTAGAGAGCATACCCTTTGTTTATACTCCTTCTCTCTTCTAAGAAAAAGAATATAAATAAAGAAAAATAAGAAGATTTCTTTCTATGGACCCCTTGGACCTCCGACCAATGAGGTGATGACACATGCATGCATGCATATGAACTTAAAAAAAGTCAATTCCAAACCAGGGCGGAACTATACAACTCAATATCTATTATAGGGCTGTTGGTGGATTCTTTTTTTTTTTTAGAATAGACTCTGAGATAGAGGAGACTTTAAGGAGATTTTGTCGAGATAAGGACTTGCAAAAGTCGAGTAGTCGTAGAAGTAAGGTCTCAGACTCGCTAAAGACAAGTGAAAAGTATATTGAGGTTTCACCACTTTTCAAATAAGAAGTTTCAAAATATCACAAAAATTCAGCGTGATTTTTCTCTAAAAAAAACTCAAAACGTTCCGCAAGTTTGGGATTAAATCGTTTGGTCTTTGGAAGTTCCCTGATTGGGTTGAGAACCTGATTGAAGAAGACTAGAATTTTTGAATACACGTAGATCTGCAGATCTACATGTTTGAAGTTATTCTAGTATGTTTTTGATTTAGGGAATTCACAGTTCAGACAGAGATGTTGTTGAGTATGTGGCTTAACTTACTTTAAGGTGACTCAAGTTTCGATTGAGCAGTCACTTTTCATAGTCACAGGTCTTACTTTAGTACCATTTAACATTTGCAACTATAGAGGAAGGTTTGTGACCTTCCAATTTTGAAGAGAAACCTGGGTCATGAGAGATAGCAATAAGATGCATCCATTGCTAGGCTAATTCAGTGTCTTGTGGATGCTATCTATGAGGTAGTTAGACACGCCCCTTGGGGGATCCGTAACAAACTTGGTTGCATGTTTGTTTTGTACTTGTACAGTGGTGTTTCTCAATAGAATCCACACAACTTAAGAAAAGACACACAAACCCACACAAGCACACACATTAGCAACCGAGCTATAGCTCAAGCTGTGATACCAACCACGCCTTCAAGATAATTTTTGAAACCTGTGCAAAAATAGAACACGAGGTCAATACTGGATGTGAGAAAACCACTTTCTTTGTTATATATTTAGCACCCCCTAAAAAGTTTTTCTTGCATATATATATATATATGATGGTCTTAAAAATGAATAATAAATAATTCAATATTTTACATTCATACGAAACACAACCTAGTTAAAAATTGAAACCCAACCACCAAGGGTCAAAGTCAAACTCTTTCTTCTCTTGCTTGAACTAACTAGCATGAAATTCTGGTAATAAATCATAGATTTAAGCAGATAAAATAGTTGGCTTCTGTGTTGCCTCTTCTGCCTGCAACATAATATTTTACAAGGACTTCCCAACCGCCAGTAGGGCACAAAAAACCATTTGGAGGGTTCTCACTGTTTCTTGCATAAGTCCCCATCTGCAACAAAATAATAAGCATACCAAATAAATAACATATAGTCAATTTATATGACATATTATTTCCAACACCATTTAGATATATAATCTTCAACATTCACAAGCTCATTCCTCAAAAAAATAGCCAAGTATTGCTCCTCGTAACAATTCTAGGGAGAAGGATAAGGTTCATAAAAGGAAACTTCAACACCTTGAACACCAACTTTACAAAACTATGTGATAATTGTACAATAAGAAACAAAAGAACATGCAGGAAAGTGTACCTAATGCCACGAATGGTGGTCATTTTTTTTAGCAACCTGGGCAAATTCCCTATCTTTAAGGGGTTCGACTTCACTTCCTAATGGAAGCCTTTAGCTACTAATCTTGCTTTGTATCTCTCTATCGAGCCATCTACTTTATGCTTGATCTTGGTAAATCAAAGCCAATGGCTTGTTTCTCTGCAGGAAATGAGAATAAGTCTTATTTTTTTTTCCTGGGCATTGATTTCTTCATGCATAGGATTTATCTAGCAAGAATGATTGAAGGCTTCAGCAAATAATTCAGGTTCATGAGAAGATTGAACTGACATGAGGTAAGCTCGATGTTTTAGGTTTGGGGACATAAGATAAGAAAAAAAAGACTTCAACAAGATAAGAAACTTAAAAGGATCGATGAACCTGAGAGAGGGATCCAGAATCTAAGAAAGTGACTGGCAGGGAAGTAACCAGGTTAGACTGCTGATCTTCTAGAGTAGTCTTACCTGGGGAAATAGACTATAATAACCGCTGAGAATAAACATGCTGTGTCGGGTGATTGGAATCCTTTGAGGTTAGCTGAACAGGCTGACAATCGGCAGAAGATGCTGGCCTGAAGAGTGAGGCTGATCCGTAACATCAACTACAGAAGAATGAGGTTTGAGTTGATAAAAAGGAAAAGGCCGCAATACATCTCCATCACCATTCTCCCCTAGGTCTGATTAAATAGGTTAAGGAAAATATGAGGTAACCCCATTAAAGATAACAATCAAGGATACATCGAGTCTCTTAGATTTCACGTCATAGCATCTATACTCGGACTGAGCATATCCAAGAAAGACAGAAGTGGTTTCTTTAGGGATAATTTTTCTCTTAACTGTGTAGGAAAACAAAACATGTGCATTCAAACACTCGAAAATGCTATAGGATGGTGTTGCCTTAGTAAGAAGTTCATGAGGTGCCGCTGCAGTTTATTCCCTCTCCCCCCCCCCCCCCCAAAAAAAGGAGAGAGATGTCCCGTCCCTTCTTTATGCACATCCATTATATAGCCAAACACAAAGGTGTAAAATCCGGTAAAAATCTGCGGTTCTTGAAGTTCATGAAGAGTCTTTTATTCTCTTACTTACTCTAGTGGCGGGCAAAGGCCAACCGAGAGGGGAGAATGAATGGCTCAGGAATCGACTGGTTCCTAGTGGACTAGTGGAGTTGTTGCTTGGATTATCTTAGAATAAGAGGAGCCGTCTTAGGTAATTACTTCACTTATAAGAAAGATGCCACCACTGCGAGGCGAAGGAGTAACTTGTCTAGTCTTGCGGTGTATTCACTCCCGTTACGGGAATGAAAAATATACTGTGGATTTTTAACTTTGAAATGTTGTTACTTTATGGGCTTTGTTGCTTTCAAAATTTGAGTTTCAGCAGTGGTATACTTTTAAGCAGAAGCAGGAGGTACCATGAATCTTCCACCCTGGTAAACAAGGAGCGGAGTTACTTATTAGGGGGATTGCCCGCTTTCATAATTGAGAGCTCCTGTGGTACCTATCCTCTCCTCTTAGTCGAGTGACTTTGTACCTCATAGATAGTGGCATCACCTAGCTGTTGAAAGAACTGCTCTTAATCTTGGGAATATCATAGGAATGAAGGCAATCTCTCCTCGAAGATGGATGGGTGGTTTAATCCAATAGCCAAAATAGTCAAAGAAGATGACATAGAATGAAAGCTGGGAGGGAGGTGATGATTCATTGAATAAGTCATTCGGATAGCCACATAGACAGAACAAAATCGCTTGTGAAAGAAAAAGCTTCACATGAATTAGGATAGGGAGCAGGCGATGTCGAATTAAGAAACCTTCCTACCCAAAGAATCTTTATAAAGTGCCTAAGGTGCCTTTTTGACTCTGGTGATTCCCAACTCTAAAGGGCGTACAGTAACTTCCTGTGTCTGTAGCCAATAGCTGATTCCTAGCTATCTTGATTGACTCTATGCCTTTCCTTTCTGCTGGATTGGTAACTGTACCAGAGATCTCTTATTTAGTTGGGGAATGAAGAAGTGATTGCCTGTCCTCCTCCACAGTGAAAACTTCATTGGTGTCACACAGCTGAGCAATTAGTTCTCGGGAATTAAAAAATAGGACATTCAGTAGCAGCTACCAAAGGCTTCTCGAAACCTTCAGGCTATTTCTTCCTTCCTTCTTTGAACAATAATTTCAACCTAGAAATGACTGTTAAAAAGAAAGAATCAGAATCTATAAGGATATTCTTATTAGTGACACTCAATCATGTAGAGAAAGGCTTCATGAAGAAACCTCAAATAGGAAAAGTCGGGAAAGGTGCTCATAAACTCATGATCGAAGTTATCCAACACATTTAGAATTGATATGCTTTCTGACTATAGTAATGTGAGGAGAACCCATAGGAAAGAAGGCTACCGAAGTGAAGGAGGTTCCAAGAATTCAAAACTCTGAAGTCACTTTCTTTGCCCCCCAGGAATCGAAGTTCCAAAAGCAGACGAAATCACTATGAATCCAATCACTTTTGCCATAGCAATGGAATCCTTCCCTTTCAATACCTCTTTTTTTGGAATGCTCAAAATTAGACTTGAGCATCTAAATCTGGGTCACTACTAGCAAAAACATCTCTAAACAAGATTATAGCACCATGCCAAATGTGCCCAAATAAGAAAAGCAAATAAAGTATGTCCAAAAGGAAACCAACCCATTCTACTGCAACAAAAAAAACCATCAGATTTCAAAGTAGCACGATCTCAAAAATGTCACCCACGACATCTTTTTTTATAATGGCAGGATCACTATAACTGACTCCATTTAGTTCGCCACCATAGAACTCAACAGTTACACCTACTTGTTCAACACTATACTTCGATTCTGCCCTTATAGAAAGGCTCCGAAGGAGCTCGACTGCCAAGGAAAGGAGGCTCTAACAATTCCGTAACAAACCAATGACAAATGCATCAAAGCATACTTTGTTTCAAGTTTCAAAAAGTAAGAAAGATTTTATAGGAGTTCCTGGGGGACAATTGTAAAATTCAATATGTGTAAAATAAAAGGTGGTTGAAAAAAGAAAGAAAACCCTTTAAATCCTTGGGGAATTCAATACTGACCAACTAATTGAATTTGCTCAAGCAAGCCGGTAGCACAAAAAAGCCCAAAAGGTTTCGGATTGGCTTGAGAAAGAAAAAAAGAAGAGGGGATTCCTTTTGAGGAGGAGGGTGAAAATATAGTAGAGGATTAGCACAATTAATTAACTAGTTGACCTTCCAGCCCGCATCTAAGGAAAGCTATAAGGAAGACAATACCATACCGAAGCCCTAAAATTTCATAGCAGTTGTGAAGCATGCCTATAAGGGGAATAGTCTTAAGCTACTTTCTTCTTTATCGTAGCTCTGTAAGTATACACCATAAGGTAATTAATTATATCATCTTACTCTAATTGCTAACCGCATGGCTATTTTTTATTCTTCTTTTCCACCTTCCTGGGCACAAGCAATGGATTAAGTAGGATATTCCACAACAGGTAAATGCTTCTCCTCCCAATCTGATACTAAAGTGCTAACTCATAGGGAATCTGCTGACATACCAGCAAGAATCGATTCTCATAACATAGTTTAAACTATGACATCGGCTAGGGCAGAATTAATGGAATCATTATCAGCTGCTTCCGTTCCAACTCCACTCAACTTTAATAGCAGCTTAAGAAGCTACTGTAGCACCAAATACCTTATAGTAAGGCCCGATGATCTATCTTCGGTATTGCCTATTGCTTGTTTTGATTCATCTTTATCGGTACAGGCACTCTTAACTACTGATTACCTAGCTTTTGTACCCGAATGATATTCCGGTTGATAACTCATATTTATATATATATTTTTATGTCAGTTTTATTATAATATCTATGTTTATAATTTTATTATTGTGTATTTTATTTTAATTCAGTGTATTATTCAATAATAACCTTTGTTTTTGTTATTGGGCTTAATTTTGTGAATTTAAT